>QOCX01000173.1:305577-332448 GCA_005959815.1 Sarcophaga bullata
AGACAGCTGATTCTTCAGTACAGAATTTAATTGTTTTGCACGTTTTGTACATTGAAAATTGCAAAAATAAATAAATATAAATATAAATATAAATAATTTTATAAATAATGGTAACAAATAATCAAAATATGAGTACAAACGAGGAAGGGGAAGACAATGAAGATTCTTGGCAAGATTTACTTGGGATAACAGCGGACCCACCTGAACGACGTGATAAATGTGAGCAGTGCAAGTGAGTTAAATTGAATTTTTTGGTTTATAAATATTTGAATTATATCCACAATATTTAATTAATTAATTTAAAATAGACGTCCACAGGTAGTTTGCTGGTGTTCCTCATTGCCTAATCCACCACTGGATATAGAAAGTTCCATAGTTATACTCCAACATCCCGCTGAAGAAAAACGTTCTCTACGCACAGCTCTTATGCTGCAATTGGGATTGAAGCCTGGCAAGTGCACTGTATATAAAGGCAAGAAATTTCCAACGCCAAAAAATCAAAAAGAACTAGAACCGATTTTAAGTTCACCCAACTCACTATTACTTTATCCCAGCAGACAATCAGTGCCTTTAGAGACGATAAAAGAAAAATCACAAACTATAGAAGGTGCCAAAGGACCATTTACTCTTGTATTAATTGATGGTACTTGGCCTCAGGCTAAAGCTATGTATGCTAGCAGTCCAATGCTGCATCATATGACGCAAGTTAAACTAATAGCTGCTGGTTCTAGTGATTACATCATACGTACTCAGCCCACAGAAGGCTGCTTAAGCACTTTAGAAACTGCTGCCCAGTCATTGACGGTTTTAGAAGGACGATCCGAATTAAAGGAACTATTAGTACGGCCTCTGCATACACTGTGCAAATATCAACTTGAAAATGGCGCCGTAGAACATCAATCCAAAGAATTTAGAATTAAAAATAATCAATATCCCAAGCAAATTGGTAAACGTCTCAATCGTTTATTAAATTACGGCACAATTTGTAGACCTGTAGCGAACGAAGAGCATACACTAACCACTACTACTGATTGTCATTTACAGGAAATTTGAAGTTTAACCTTTTGTTAGCTTACTCTAATAATTTATTTAGTCAATTGAGTTCGAGTTTCGAGTTTGAGTTTGTCGCAAAATCTTTAAACTTTCTAGGCTAATATACCACATAATACGTATTTACATGGACACATACAAATACATTTATTTAAATTCCTCAATAAAGTTCGTCTCATTAAAATTTTTATATAAAATACATATTTATTTGGACTTAAGATGAGTTTCAACTTGTAAGGACAGAATTCTTAAGATCTTGAAGCCATAAAATTTTAATTCTAATTAATCAATTAATCAAAACAATAAGAAGTTATTAATTTGCTTTAACATACATAACAATTTATTTGCTAACAAAGATTATAAAACATTATTTATTTATATTGGATTATTTCGGGCATCAACCAATGAACGTATTTTTAAGCAATTGGCCATTGCAAATGCACGTACACAGGCATTTGTCTCGTTGGCTGAAAATTATAAAATTTAATTTGATTTGATAAAAATTATTAATTATACAATTATGTTCGATAAAATAGCACCACTCTTGGTCTAACAACATTAATAATGTGGCCTTACTGCATACTCGGTATAGTCAAATTCTCTTGACAATTTATGAATTAAGGATTAATTTGCGTGGGCATTACATTGTTGTCAATAAAAGTAATGGTTGTCTTAAAAAATTCTGATGTTTTAGCAAGAGACCAAGAGAAATTCAATTTTTATGTTACAACATACGTTTTTGATTTGGTCAATAAACGAAAAGATAAAAGGAGTTCCTTATTTTATCGAACATCATTGTATATTTAATGTAACTTAACTAAACACTCTTATTTGAAAATTAATAAAAATTTCAAGTTTGTAGATTTGCATTATTGTTACTTACATCCTTGTTTTTCACAAACCTCCATGGTGTCGCCCATTGCAGGCCATATATTCTCTCGTATCTTCTTGGCATTCAATTTCCAATTTTCGATAAAGCCAGATTTTTCAAATAAACAGCGAATGAAACACTGAACATAATATACAGTTACAGGAAAAAAAGAAGGTAATTTAAAATTCAATAATTTGTTAAGAAAGATGAGAAGTTAGTAGAGTTGGATGGGTTCCTGTTTATAATGATTCGCATGGTGCGATAACTGAGAAAGTTCGATTTCAATTGGGAAAAACGATTACTGATGCACAAAAACTATAAGCTTCAAACATACGTCTTCCTGGCAAACGTCTTCGCAATATCTAGAGGCTTAACCAAACTCACCAAAGCAAAACAAATTTGTTTTTTTTAAAAAAAATCACTGAACCACTGAATGGCTACATCAACCAGCAGAATTGCCTCAATTGGAATTGCCTCAGAGCATTCATTACATCCATAAAAAGTTACGATTTGGTGTGCTTTGTAGTTCGGCGGAATCAGCGAATCATATTTCTTGTGGCGAAGAGTAGATGATATTGACGTAGAGAATATGTAGTTTCAATAGTATGGTGCCACTTGTCACACAGAAAGAGCAACAATGGATGTTTTGAAAGAAAAATTCGAAAATCGCATTATTTCTGGTAGAGGAAGAGTAAATTGGTGACCGAGATCGTACGTCTTTTTAGAGGGTTTTTTGAAATCGAAAGTGTACAGCAATAATACCACATCAGTGCAAGAACTTAAAACCAATATTATCGAAAAGATATCAACCATTGAGAACGGTCTGCCAAGCCAGTAGGGATGGTTCGACATAGGTTTTAATTTTCAACTGAAATAAAAATATTTTTAATATCTGAGCATAAAATAAGAATATTTTTTTTTTATAAAAATTAAAATGATACTGTAGATCTCCCAATTATTCGGAAGAAGAGAGAACAATTATTATTAGTCTGAACAATTTAGGAAGACACTGTAACAGAATTTTCTAATTTACTTGGTTATTTTAATTTATTTCGTACAGCTAAGAATGTTCGTAAAAACATTATAAATAGTGAAAAGCTAACAAGAAAGAAGAAATGCTGATCCATTGAAACGTTCCAAACCGAAACCGAGATTGAAGTGCAGTTATCACATGGCATAAATGTGTTTCATCAATGACAGTTAGACAAAGACACCTAATGGTGTTCCTAAAGCCTTTGTTTCACAAAAAACAAAAGCAAAAATTTAAAATCAAGAATAGACTGCCCAAAAGTAAGTATAAGAATTATGATTTTTTAGAAAAATATCTTGTGGAGTAATGAAATTTAATTTTACAGATGATGATTTGACTTTATGTACAGTTTACCATCATCCAGAAGTCTAGCCGTAGTCTAGTAGGTAGTGAGTTTACTTATTAGACGAAAGGTCAAAGGATTCAAATCCCCGGTCAGACATCAAAAACGAAATATGAAAAAATAAAAAATAAAATTTCTTCAGCGACTTTCTCTCAGCAGATTTCTGGCTAAAACTCTAAGAGTAAAAATAAAACTGAAAAGTTTTTCAAAAATCTGTCGTTCGGAGTCGACTTTAAACTGTAGGTTCCGCCACTCATGTATAAAATTAACACAAGCAACATAAGTGGTGTAAGAAGTTAGACCGTAATCCTGACTGAAGGGCTGTAATGGCCAATTACGTATGTATGTTATGTTTAGTGTAACATCATACAAATTACATCTTAAAAAACAGAGTTTCTTCTAAATGCAACAGTTCTTATATAAGACCATGTAATATTTTAAGTCTATGACTACCACTGGACATAAGAACATAAACTTACCATTCCAGTTTTATCAACTAAATCCGGTAAAGTAGCTGTTGTATTGAATACCTTGTAATAATCTATCATACATACATACATATGTATGTGTGTACATAGAAATAAATTAAAAATATTTTTATTAAGTTATTCTATTTTAGCAAAATAATTAATAAATTTATGTGGCTTACGCATTGGTATGGAAAAACTAGAATTACAAATAGAAATTATTTCATCAAAATTAACCCGATCGGATGGTATCGTTGTTGTAGTGCTTAGATTTTCATTGTAATCCGAATTTAAAATCGATTCCGTTTGCATTTGTTTTCTGATCTCTTTTATAAATTTATCCTCATCAACCATGTAAATATCGCCATTATCCTTGGCCTTTTGTAAAGTCTCAATCGATGCGAATAGAACAACAATAAGTATGATCAAATAACATAACGAACGATACATCATTGCGGCTATAAATTACCGACCGTATTGAATACCGTATAAGCTCAGTGCAAATGAGCATTATATAGACAAATTACTTGACATTTAACAAGTGCCATGCGAAGCGAATTAAAACATTGTGGTTGTTTTTTTTTATTTTTCTTTTTTAAATTTTTTAGTTTTTTTATTCAATATTTTTTGTTGATAAATATACTTACATGTACATACATACATATGTATACTTTATACTTTATAATTGTGCAAATTTTATATTATAAAACTATTTTTAAATAAACAATAATATAATACGATATATGATATACGATATACGATATAATAAGCAAACATATTTTATCCACGGTATTCTATGAATAATATTATTGGCTTAATTGGCTTTGTATTCATTCATTCGTCCAATTATCTTATTTAACAGTAAAATAGTTACAAATATTACAGTTAATGCTTGAAATTGTTTAATTTTCATTTCATATAAAACGAGTTGTAGTTGTAGATAGGAATAATTGAATTAAATTTTATTTTTTAAATTCTATAGCGTTTTCATCAATTTGCCTAACCAATAGATGAGTTTTGTATTTTAAAACCCACCCTGTGCTGAGCTGTTTTAAATCTCGTTTAATTTTTTTACCATATCATTACCAAAGGAGTATTTCGTTTTAAAATTGTTGTTGATTGATTGATTGATTGATGTGAATTTGTTTAATAAAAATTAATTAAAAAATTATCAGAATGTAAATCATAACTAAAAAATTAAATACAATAGCAGAGTCATTGTGTTCGTTCACAACTTAAGTAGGCAGAGTGTAGGTTGTTGAGGTCGTTTATATAAAGGAAAATTACAAGAAAATTAATTGTGGTTAAAGAAAATCCAGTGCAACAATGAACAACTGGCAAAGAGTGTTAGTGTCAGCTTCAAATGAGTGAGTGTCACATACATATTATTCCAATGGAGATTTCGTTAAAGTTCGAAAGTGGGGGAATAGAGATGAGAAATTCACGATATTAAGATTTTTTGTTTTCAATACTTAATTTTAAAATTTGTAAGCATATGATATATTGCTTTACGTTTGTTTTTGTTTTTGTAATTTATTATTTATTTTTTTTTAATAATTTTATAATTTGTTTACAATATATTTGTTGTATATTAATTTAAATTACTCTATGCATTGTCCATGTTGCGTCCAATTGTCAAACTTTGGCGCCCCAGGCACGTTTAATCATGTAGACACCCTTTTCAGCGATCATAACTGCTGGAGCATGTGTATTACCGGCTGTTACTTTGGGCATTATACTTGTGTCCATTACTCTTAAGCCTCTAATGCCATGCACTCTCAATTCATGATCCACCACAGCCAAAGGATCTCTGGCAGGACCCATTTTACATGAACCAGCTTGATGATTTTCGGGACCAGTATTTTGTCGAACGGCACATTCCCAGTATTCATCTGAACCGAAAGTGAATTTTTCACAACCCGCTACTACAGTGCGATCCAAACGCATGCCGTACTGTTTCAGTGGCGATGTCTGCGATAGGCGTATCGCAAATTTAATGCCCTCAATTAATACCTGTACATCACGTTCGTCTGTTAAGTAATTGGCAAATATACGTGGCGGTGCCAATGGATCATTGGATGCCAAAGTAATATAACCTCTAGATTTGGGATTCAAGACAGCAGGGAATATTTGTATGCTGCGTGAATTGTTTGATAGAAGTTCGCCTACTTGTCCTGTACGTGCACAACTAGCCAAATAGCCACCAAAATAATACTGTAGATCAGGTACGCCAGGCTTGTCAGCAAAACGCGTAGCCATTTTGGCAGTAACATCCGAAACGCCGGTTCCGGACATTAAACCATCACGGAATAAAAGATATTCCATAGCGGTAGCCCAGTTAAGGGGAGCCGTATCGGCATCATCGATAAAGAAATTTGTAAAGTACGCCACATGATTATGCAAGTTTTTGCCAACACCAGGTAAATCGTGTATGGGACGGACACCCACCTAAGAAATAAGAAAATGAAGGGAAAAATTTTCGAAAATTAAATCTATTTTGGCATTGGAAGTTATTTTGTTTTAAACTAAACACTTCCATTTGGATCAATGTTATTTCGTAATTAGTTTTTCCAGTTCCGTCAAACCCGAAATCTAAATACAACCTTGTTCTCTAGCGTTTTTACTTATTAGGCAGTTATCTTGTTGAATGAAACTACAAAGCTCTACTGTAGCCGATAGTTTCATTAAAAACGGTATTGGTTTTTAAATTTTACCTTCATTAAATCCTCTTTGGGTCCAATACCACTCAAGAGCAAAATCTGTGGTGAATTTACGGCACCACCACTAACAATAACCTCCTTTTTGGCCATGATTTTGCGCATGCTGCCAAATTGATCGATAACCTCAACACCCAAGACGGTTTTTGTGCCCGGATGAATCAAAACTTTCGTAGCTGTCGTATTTAACAAAATATGCAAATTATTACGCATGCGAGCGGGTCGCAAAAAGGCACGAGCTGAGCTATAACGAATGCCATTGCGTGAAGTCATTTGGGCAATCATAAAACCGGTTGAATTTTTTCCATTCAAATCGTGGACCGAGAAACCTTCAATGAAAGAAAACTACATTAAAAACCAAGGAAAATATTGTAGTGATTAAAATAAATTCAACTTACCCAACTCTTCGCCCGCCTTTAGTATAGCATATGACAATGGAGGATTATAGGGGAATTTGGATACAGGAATTGGACCACCGGTGCCATGTATGTCTCTGCCAACTTCATCGATTTGTAAATTATTTTCGGATTTCATGAAAAAGGGTAAAACATCTTTATAACTCCAGCCAGGATTACCCATTGCAGCCCAATCATCATAATCTTCACGATTTCCTCGAATATACATCATGCCATTCAATACGGAAGTACCACCCAATACTTTGCCTCTTGGCCAATAGCAGCGTTGACCTTCGGACGATAAACAAGCTGATTTTTCCGGTTCTGTATTATATTTCCAATCAATATCACTGGCAATAAAGTTCAAAAACATGGATGGTATTTGAGCACCGACCGGTTCATCACCCCCTAAAAGAATGAAAGAAAAAAAAAAAAAAAAGAAAACAGGAACATTAAAGCCTTTAGACAACTTTTATTGAATTTAATTAAAACGATTTTATTGTTGTTCATACGTTCATACACCAACACAATATTTCAATTAAAAATCGCAGAGAATTTTATCATTATTTTGCGCATCAAGTGAAAGCATTTAAAACTTGTAATTGAAATATTTGCGACAAATGACGAAATACGAATCAACATATTTGAATT
Source organism: Sarcophaga bullata (assembly GCA_005959815.1). Taxonomy (NCBI): domain Eukaryota; kingdom Metazoa; phylum Arthropoda; class Insecta; order Diptera; family Sarcophagidae; genus Sarcophaga; species Sarcophaga bullata. Next base: position 313,102 of record QOCX01000173.1, read on the forward strand.
TGGTGAATTTGGATAATAAGAAATTGTAATTATTTTAATTGCTTGCCTAATGCTATTCACAAGATCACTACGCTCGGGTGTAAAGTGAAAACATCCGATTTGACGCGAATATCAGTAAGCTTTTGAAACGCCACTGCAAAGAAACGTTTCTCTTTAACACCCAACACTTAGACATAAAACATGTACTCTTCACTTCCGAGTATCAATATTTTACCTGTGGATCAAACGTTTCCTAAAGGAAATCGACCTATAGCCCGTGCGAATCGCTATTGTTGGATGGGAAACCATTCTGTTTAAAAATAAAAGTGGCCGTCATCTTATGCCTTGAAACATGTCGAAGATTGTGCCATCCGTACCGGCCCTGGCCAGCTATGCAATGATTCAAATTTTCCCTAAAAAATTCTCGGCATTAATGGACAAAGACGGACTTGGAAATTACAGACTACCTGTTCGAGTAAATAAATAACGCTTGTTGGGTAGCGGTATTTTCCCTTGACCTCCGTTTGAAAACACTGCCGTAGCCAGTTAGTCTATAAGAATGTTTAACATCAGAATTCTTAATAAATACAACATAGTCCACTCTGTGATGGATCTTTGAACCATTGAGATTTATATCTCAAATATCCGGGTTTTTAGCCCAGAAGTCTTTGGTTGGAATTTTAAAATCAAATATTCTATTCAGAAAGATATACGAAACCATATAATTGATTCGGGTGTGTCCATATCATTCCAATATAATAGCATGTCCATATGTCTGGTTGAGTCAAAATTTGATTGCATTGAGTCGTACTGCTACCAAGACAGCATTTGGTCGAGTCGAGTATGGCAGACAATGCCTTGTTTAGAGCATAGCGATCAAAACAGCTGACTACCTTAAGCCAAGGTTGGCATGATGGCTCGATAGCTTTTGTCACGCAACATAACAACATTTCTTTGGTTGTTTCGAAAGAAATAAGGATCAATAATAACGCCAGCGTTTAAATCGTATCAAACAGTCAGTTTTAATTGATGGTACAATGACCCGTTAAAAACAAAACGACGAATCGACATTTCATTTTCTAGACTCTAGACCCTCTATGGCTATAATCTTCTCCTTTGTACGTATATTTCTTTATCTTACGGATGATTTTAATCGGAAAGAGTTTAATTTGCAACTGCATGACTGTTTAACATTCTCATCTGTCAAACTATAGTTATCGATATCTATCGTTCTTATGCAGTTAAAAAAAGAAACTGCCCATTAGATTGGGCAACTAATCGGAAAGTTTATCATGCATAAATGGTAACAATTAGGTGTTACCTTAAACCGATTGGTCCATAGAGTTTAAGCGAAGTGCAATATCGATATTGAATCAATTGATCTGGTCTTTTAGGAAGAAAACTTTAATTGTAGGAAGGCTTTTTTCAATCAGCTTCATTCGCCTTCATGGTCGCATAAAGACTGTGTGAACAATTTTTATTTCTTTAATTAATTGCAAAGAAAAAAAACAATGGATTTTCATTGAAAATAAAAACAAAATCCAAAATTAATCTTTTATTTTCGGTTTGTTAATGAATCGTAATTCTTTTTTTTTATTTTATTTTTCTTTTTCAATTTTGCATTGCGATTGATACTCGTTGCTGTCGTTGTTGTTGGTTTTTGTTTTGTTTTGGCCAATTTCAGTTCAATTTAATCCCACGTTATGTGTTTCTTCATAAATTTTAGCTGTTGGCTGTCTAATTTATTTAAATTGTTGTATTTTGTTTTGTTTTCATTGTTGTTGTTGTTGTTGTTGTTGTTGTTGTTGTTGTTGTTGTTGCTATTTTTCAAACATTGTTAAATTGTTTTAAAGGTGCTTAAATTGAATTGTTCTTTTGACAGCTGAAATCAACATTCGTGTTTTATTGATAATTGATGACTTTCAACAATGGCTTCCGTTATCGATAAAACCCCATAACAAATTCTTATTGTATTTAAAATATATTTTATTTTTGTTTATTCTATAATAAAAACCTATAATTTTAAATTATAGATGATTAGGAGAGTAAATTAGTACAAATTAAAGTCCATTTAAGTTCAATTTACTCAAGGTTAAAGATATTAAAATTGCAATTTTACTTTGAATTAATTCGGCAATTGGTCGGAGATGCATAGTTTTTAATTTCTTTAAATGGTTTTCAATTTATTTCTTTTAATGATTGGAATTACTTTTGGTTTCGAATTTACCTCAAACAAGGCTAAATTTTTTATTAAAACTGTTTTACAAAAACTAGGGTGTGACAGGCATATCTTCAATGTTATTTGGTATGTTGCATTCCACAACTCATTGGATAATAAGATCATAAGATATTACTTAGCGGAGTGGTCTATCTTTTAGAGACTCTTTTTATACTCATTTTCCTTTTTAAGGCTGTATTATCGTTAGAAGAGTAAATAGTACGAGAGAGTCCGTGGTTCGAACCCCAGCTCAGACATCGGGAACAAAACGAAGTATGAACAAATACTTCTTTCGGCAACATCTTCAGCAGTCTTCTGGCAGGAACTCTCAGAGGAAATAAATTTGCCATGAACAATTTCTAGAATCTGTCTTTCGGATTCGTTGTTAAATTGTAGGTCCATAACACATGCAATCTAGGTGGCAGCTAGGCTGTAACCCAGACAAAAGCGTTGTAGTGACTAATTAAGTAGGTAAGTATTATCGTTAACGAGATTTAAATTGCTTCTGGTGTTAGTAGCATCACCTGAAGTGGTTTTTGAAGCATTACACACGAAATTTCTTTCCGTTCGATTTCCTCCTAACAGAGAGAGTTTCAATATAACATGATATAGGTAATACAGGCCGACAAGATTGAATCTAAACCACAAATGAAACCTGATCTATGGCAGTTTTCCAGAAATCCTAACTTAAAACGCAAAAAAAGTTTTTGAATATATTAAGTATCGATAAGCGCTCCAAAAAGCATTAGAAAAGTACAGTCTGGTTTCTGAATTATTAATTTTTTGAAAATTTGTACGCCTGTGTAATTAATATAACAATTGGAAATGGAAATGTTTTGTTATACTTGAGATAAACAGACAACAACAAAATACACATATGCAACGGTAAAGAGAATTACACAAAAGAATACATTGGAATTAACGAGAAGATCAAAAATCCGATTACATTTAATAGAAACGTCGCGGTTAGTAGATGGTAAACGTCAACGTGTTGCCAGTTATTCGTGAGTTGACCGTCAGTGATGAGACATAAGTCTGTGATTGTTAACTGAAAGTTGTATTAAAGTGTGCGTTAAATTTGTAGCTTACTAAGCCTCTTTCCTTTCTGCCGTAACTATCTTTCTGTTATTCCATCACAATGTTCTGCATGAACTCGAGTTCGGCTTCTCAGTGTTGGTTAAAACAAAAAAATTGGATAATCGTCTGTCATTCTTTCTCTTCTAGTTCTCTAGAGTGTATCGTGACATTTGTTATTCATTCATGTAAGTGTTGTGCTGTTAGCTTTGGAAATAATTCTTGTTTTTCTCTTGTAAACATAAACTAACATGAAATTATTACCTGGTTTTAATGTCGTATTAATTTAAAATGAAATTTTTTTTAATAATTTTAATCTGTTAATAATATTTACAACTCGGAAACTTGAAAATACAATTTTTAATATAATTTAAAACAATTTATTTCATTTCTTGTACAATAATATTGACGATTTAATTCAAATGAACAAAATTGAAATCATAATTATTCTATAAAATACCAACGAAAAGTCTTTAACAATTTTTTAAAGCTGTCGGTAGCTAGGTCGCAGCAACTCGAAGTGAAATTACCATTTCCAAAAATCAATGTTGCATGAGCTGTGTTGAAGGTTTTGTTGAAGGTCAAAGAAGTTGATAATCATCAATCTATAGTGCTCGCCCACGTCGTTCTCAACGAAATATGGACCAATGATGCCGTCAGCTCAAAATTTTTAGCAAACAGTGACTTTTTCAGTATTGGATGGTCTTCGATCTTATGTGCATTGGTATCGTCTCAAATTGGAGACTCCTGTTTGTTCAAGTACCCATGCTACCCACGTTCAATGCATATCATTGTCAGTAGTCAACTGCTACATACTCCGCGGCATTTGTTTGCGGTCTTCTGTGGTAATTTGGCAAAACAGATTGAATAAATGGCCAGTTGTAGATTCAATAAAATGGCCATTATCAACTATCAAAGTTCGGAAGACCGCTTTGGAAGCTCTTATAGTTTAATTATAAACTGATTTCTAATATTACGCATGTTAGGTGGCATGTTTTGATAAGTAATTTTAATGACAGCTGTTGAGAGTTTATAAAAAAAGCTTAACGTTGTCGAATTTTATATAAAATCGACGTTATTAGGGATACGTTATCAGTAGCCCGACTAGGCAGCACTAAATTAAATTATAAATTTACTGAAGTTTATTATTCATAAATTAATTGCGGGTAAATAAAATATCTTAATTGATAGAGAAAAAAAATTAACAGACCCCAGCCTATTTTATTTTCGGAATAATTTGTTTTTCTGTGTACATACTCATTGCAATCATGAATACATGAATACATGGATAAACATTAAAAAACACTTGTTATTTAAACAATTTAACAATTATTGTTTAAGTTTTAATTTAATAACAATTTGTTATTGATAATTTGACCCACTTATATTTGCGTGTAACAAACATTAAAACAAACAGAAAAAAAAAAATTAAAAAAATAAAAAAAAAATATCTTCATTCATTCCATTTCAATTTAATTGTTAAATAATTTTAAAATTGTTTTTTTTTTATTAATAATACTTGCAATGAAATGCTTTATTTTTAAATGTTAAAAAAGAAGAAAAACAAAAAAATTTCTTTTTCCATCAATGCACATTTAGCTCCCACTATACAGATAGAGTGTGATAAAATTAATCGCTTTGTGAATGACTTTTGAAATTATAAGTACTTTAAGGGAGACTATTTAATACCCTACTATTGCCTACTAGCACAGAAACAGAATTATTCTCAAGTCGCCGTAGTCTAGTAGATAGTGTGTTGGCTTATTAAATATAAAGTCGTGGTTCAAGTCCCAGCGTAAACATCCCGATCAAATTAAAAATTCATCATTTTCCTTTCAGCAGTCTTCTTCTGGCGAAAACTTTGAGAATAAATAAAATTGCCATGAAAACTTTCTCAAAAATCTGTTGTTCGGAATCGACATTACGAATGAAATTAACGCACACTACATGGGTGGTCTGAGAACCTAAATTGACAGACTAAAGAGTGTTAGTGACTGATTAAGTTAAATAAATTCGCATATAAATTTAATTAAAATTTGGTTTCATATTTTAAAAACTTTAGTGGATCTATTTCGATGGATGGCCAAGACTATCATTGAAAGGTCTTGGTTATGCAGATGGCATATGTCACATGACAGAACACAAACATGCCACGTATAACAAATATAAGAAATAGCTCTTCTATCTAGGGTATATCAATAATATCCTAATCGAAGAGGCAGAAGCGTTCTATTACCTTAATAGTGTTTATTGATAATCATAAATCCGATATATAGGGATCGTGTAACAACAGTTGTGTAAGAGTTTTAAATTCTTTAAAAAATGTTGCATTCGTTACAAACACAACTGATTTTTTTTTTGATTGACTCCCATATTCTTATGGTCCTTAAGCACCACCTTTATTTTTCTCAAAAAAAGTAACGACTGCTATAGTCGTTGTAGATTTGACATCACCACCAAGCGTAACCAATAAAAATTACAATAAAATTCATTTATTTTGTATTTCATTATATTGCGTGTTTTATTTAAGCTTCAAATCAATCAAAGCATCAGCATTAAACATGGAATGACTGACTGACAGAAAAAAATTTAACCACCGTATTGCTCTGGTGGCCACTGTAAGTGTAAAATTTATGGCATAAGTTGATGGGAATTCTGACAAAAAGATTTCTTTCATAGCAAAGTAAATAAATGTATCGAAGTAGAAGAAGAAGAAGAGGAAGAAGAAGAAGAAGCATTTCATTCCATGACACAATAAATTAAAATATTTTAGAAGAGGTTATTTGTCTATTAAATTTCCGAAAAGAATTGCAATATTTAAGGTAATTAAAGAAAAAAAGTTCGTTGCTTAAGTCTTTTGTTTGTTTTTCGATTTTGTTGAATGCCGTAATCATTTTCTAGAATTTGTTTTTTTTTTAATCTAAATTAGGGTTTTTTTCCCTCATATCCGTGTTTATTTTATACTTTTCAATGATAATTAGATTTTAATTACAATCACGATTTTACCAATACGTGTTTAAGGCTTTTCTTTATTTAAAAAGTCCAGTCGTTAGTGTCACTAAAGGCCAGCCTTTAGTTTTCAATGCAATAAAAATATTAATTAAGCAGCAAATTATAATTATTTAAGATTTTTTGATTTAATATTGCCATAAAAACAGTACAGCACTTTGAAGGGAGAATATAAGAGCGAGTCCGTTCATTAGATACTCTACACTGCAAACTGTTCAGATTCAAATGATAGAGTTTGCCGATGTGCTATTTATGGGTAATGGATTTAACTGGCATGCGATTGTCGTTGTTTAATATATAAAATTTTAAATTAAGAAATTAGTTTTGACTAATGCAATGGATCGAGCTTAAATCTATACGTATAGATTGGAGGCTGTAGTTAGAGAAAGGTTTTTAGAATAATAGAATAAAAAGAAAGCTTGGTCGGTTCTTTAAATCCACTGGGATTGATTAAAAGTACAATTCAAATGGAAAGGAAATGTGCCTGACTTTATGCATGGCAGACGTAATTTCATTATGATCGCAACAAATAATCGGCTTACGTATGTCGCCGTGGTCTAATAGGTAGTGTGTTGGCTTATTAGACGAAAGACCAGGGTTCGTATCCCCGCTCAGACATAAAAAAACGAAATATGAAAAAATATTTCTTCGGCGGCTACCTCTCAGCAGATTTCTAGCAAAAACTCTGAGAGTAAATAAAATTGCCATGAAAAGTTTCTCAAAAATTTGTCGTTCGGAGTCGACTTTAAATTTTAGGTCCTGCCACTCATGCATAAAATTAACACACACAACATAAGTGTTGTGAGAAGCTAGGCCGTAATCCTGACTGAAGGGTTGTAATGGCCAATTATGTGTATATTATGTACGTATGTTGGTAATGCACCGCATAAGTTTTTTTCTCGTCCTCAAAAATAGGGAAAGCGTTATTCTATGAAACGACAGATGGCAATCCCATTATCTTTGTTTTTGATTTTTGAATAGCCAATAACACTAAAGTTGCTAATTTTGAATGAAATTCAAAAATGTTGACTTCAGAATATGCTAATAAAAGTTTTTAAGAAGAACTCAATGTATTCCTTTGTCATGCATTATGATAAGAAGTTCATGTAAAATAAACCCTTCGAATTGAAACCAATCAGTTGTTAGTATAAACAAATTCATACGAATTCATTCATGAATTCATTGTAGATGGCAAAAAAAAAAAAATAAAAATCGCCTTTAAATATCGTTGATGTCATGATTTCTCAATACGTACATCAGGTTTGTTTTTGAAATAAAGAAAATGATGACACACTGTTTATTGCCTATAAAATCAATTACAAGACCATAGGTGTAAAGAGCAGTCGTTATTACCAAAAAACAAAAAAAAAACACAAAAAAAAAACAAAAATGCCTTCTCTAATAAACAATTGTCAGTTTATTGACATTTGTTATTGCGTTTGCTTTTCATTGCTGTTTTCGAAAACAAAATAAAAGATGATGTTCATCGAACCCATTGTACTCCAAAAGTCATCTTTGGCTTTAAAATACCAATAAGAAGACAAATTGCTGTCAGATGAACTAAACTGGACTTTCAGTTTATAAAACATGCGCCAAACAAGATACTTGTCTCGCTTAACTGCAAAAGCAGCAAAACAAAAAAAAAAAAAAACTAATCTTGGCCATATTTATAATATAAAACCGCTTGTCTAATTATTTTCGTAATGCTTAGCAATTTATCACAAAAAAAAGGTGTTGTTTTTAGGTGGTTGGAAAAAATTTTTGTTCGATTTTTTTTTTTTTTTTTTAAATAAATTTTCATTTCACAAGCGCTCTGAATATTATGCGACAAAGTATGTTTCTTAAGTTTTTTGTTTTGAAAGTATTGTAATTATAATTTTTTCTTTAATTGGAAAACATACTCTCTCTCTCTCTCTCTCTCTCTCTCTCTCTCTCTGTCTCTTTATATAAAAAACTTTTTATAAAAAATATACAGAAAAACCAAGAAAGATTAACAAGACTTGACGTTTTTACTGGAAAGCTTAACATAATGAAGCATATACTGGATGCTTTAACATGAAATCTGTGGGGAAACGTATCATCAGGACAGATATTTAGAATCTGTGCAGCGCTGATAATTTTTAAAAGAAAAGTTTTGGAACTTTATATAGTATTAGGCCGGAAGTTGTCCTAGCGTGAGACATTATGGAGAAACACTGTAATATTCTGAAAGGCTTTATCAGTTGAAGCAGCAACTAAAACTTAAAGGCACGCTTAAGGCAGTCAGAGAGTGCTAACATATTAATCGCTAACAATTGCAGTCACAAGTGATATTTCTTAGTCAAATGCCTCCAAGGACTATCGTAGATAATATATGGATGGATACCTAGTAATCAAGGAGTAACAAGAAATAATGTGACGAATAATCGCGCTAATCAAGCTAGAAAACTTGAATATCACAATACTTTTCAGTGCATTGAAAACCAGAATACAAAAGAGCGCAGAAATGTCGCATTGACTGACCAATCGCATAGGCCTGTAACGTAATAATGAATACAGGCATGAGGTGTAGATATTGAAACGATGGAATACTTTCTAAGTCATTGCCTCCAGAATTCGAGATCGTAATATTGTGGGGAAGATCCTTTACCAGACATAGCTCATCTCAATGTAATGAAGAAGAAGCTGAGGAAGTTTGTATAAGATTCAGACTTACTTGATACGCTTTAATGTTGAGAGCAAAACTAGCTGATAAACTGATGACATTTGGTGAATGTCGATAAGCATTAGACCTTAGTTGGTAGCTTCTCCTTCAACGTACATAACTACCTAACTAGAGATATTTATGTTTCAACACTTGACTTCAATACAACGAAAGAAATTTGGTATTTTAAATTCGGACTGAGGCATAACCTCTGTTTAGTTTTTAAGTGGTTTACACAGCTTCACAAAAAATTTTTAGTAGCTTCCATGTTGTAACATGTTGTCTGTTTATAAAAGAAACAAAATTTTAATGAAAATTTCATCTGATAAGAGCTGGTTGTAACCGTTTATCATTAGCTCTGCTCTTCATCAGTCCATAGACATTTGCTTGTATGTTCGCGTAAATATTAATCGAGTTGACACCATTATTTATTTTAACATCTAATACTGACTAATATTTTATGTTCACAAATAAAACGAATGTCGCAAAATGTAAACATTTGAAATATTAAACAACATGCGAAAAGATAGATAGAAAGAAAGAAAGAAAGAAAGAAAAAAAAAACAAAAATGTTTATGCACTTACCGGCTTCTATCAATAACACCTTCCACTGTGCCACTTCGGATAAACGTGCGGCAGCTACAGAACCGGCTGAACCACCACCAATCACTATAAAGTCATACTCATAATCAGGCTCCGAGCGAAACTGTTTGTAACGAAAAGATTTGTATACGAATAAAAAAAAATAAATGAATTGTAATAAAAACCAAAAGCAAAAACAAAAAAAAAACAAAAAAAAAAACAAGAAAAATAAAACTGAGAAAAAGAGAAAAAAAAAATCCGTTACATCGAATTCAATTTAAATTGTATTGAATTGTATTGAAAAGTTAAGAAAAAAGAAAAACAAAAACTAGAAAAATCGAAACAACAGTTGTGTAATGGTAGTTTATTCAGTTACTTACCCTTGAACTAGCACGACCACAAGGATCCTCAAGATCGCATTGTGAACGTATGAACACCTCTAGGAGACCCATAAACAACATGAATGAACTGCCACCACAGGTGGAGGCCAATGTTGGTCCAGTGGGCACCCCCACCAAACAATCACATGATGTTGTAGACATTTTATGCTGTTGTGCAAATTTGAATTCACACACACACACACACACTAATAAAATAAAATTTACTACAGTTTTCTTTTGTATGTAGTACAGCTGCTGCTAAGACTGTGTTTATTATTATTTTGTTTTTCCAACTACTGATTCAGTGGTTTTCACAAGCAATTTTTAAATGTGAATACGAACACAAACAATAAAATCTGCAATGAAAAATAAAAAATAAAAAATCAATCAATTTAAATTGTAAATTTATTATGTTTTCGCAAATAAAAGTATTTCAAAGAGACTTTTTTTTTGTAGGTTTTGCGATTTTTTCTTAGGTGATAAACTGAAGATAATCTGATGATATTTTCAAATTCGAATTTTATAACAAAAAAACTCTTGCTCTTAATACTAATAATTGATCCTACGTGGATTTAATTACAAAAATTCACACAAAGTCACATTTTCCTTTTTTTTTTCAATTAAAAATTAAATTTTCTTTACTTTTTTTTAGTTTTAAAACGATGTTTTATAAGATGTTTCCTCATATATTTGCTACAAATACTTTTACAACTTATTGGTAGAAATATGACTTTAACGCTTTTTATACAGTGGGCAGCAAAAGTCGTAGTACCCCAATATGTTGTGGCAATTTCATGAAATTTAAACAAAAATTTGTAAAAAAAATTAAAGTTTCTACATTTATTTTATGAATTTATTTCTGTTTGAAGAGAATTTATTCCTAGCCATACTTTATTTTTCCCGCAATCTAATTTCTTAGATTAAAGAAAATTACTCTGGCGGATAAGTCAAAATAAGTTTTGAGTACTGCTGTGGTCTATGGTCTGTTTATTCGCATGCATCTACGACCTAAGAATATCCCACAAGAAATAGCCTAAAGAAATCAAATTATCTCGGTGCCCAGTTGACATCATCTCCACGTAAGATGATCATGCTCTGAAATATCTACCATAGAATATATAATGTGGCATGAAATCACAGGCTGTGGGTATTCAAATCATCTCATTAAAGCCAAAAGAAGTGGGTAATCATCGACTTGTAGCGTTCATCGTCATTTTCAAAGAAATTTGAAGCGATGACAACGCTTCATGTGGCTAGATGCTGTCTCAAATTCGACAATCTTGTTTATGCCTGCACCCATTTATCCCGTAAAGGGCCTCATCGCTGAAGATGATTTATGAGAATTAGGATTCTAATTTCATTTCATTTGTGGGTTATCATATTAAAACTTCCTGCTTATTCTTCACTAATTAAACCGTTATATGAAATATGCATGTTTCGTGCACAGTATGTTTTTACACTCCCAGATATGGGAAATTATATTGGTTGAAAATGTATTTGTTTAAGTCTTCCTAAAATTTAAATAAAAAGTCTACAAAACAGTTACCGCATATTTGATAATTGATTTAAAACCTGATTAAATGTTAGCAGCAAGAGACTGAATTCAGTATTTGAATTATTAAACAAACAGGTCTAATCCAAATGTGTTAAATAAAAATCGATTTTATTGCACGATGGATAAATACATGACTGTCATTCTATGCAATTTAAAAGATCATCCATGTTTAATGATTAGCTGCAAATCAAATATTTTTTTTTTTGATCTTCATTATGTACAGGAAATGCTCTCAGGATCATTTGCATAATTTTCTATGAGCATAACAACAGCATTAACATGCTTTCTAAGTGGCAAAAAAAAAAAAAAGAAAAAAAAGGAAAAACAAATGCAAATATTCCGCTTATTATGAACTCAAGTATGTGTCTTAAGTCTTTCATTTCACAAAAGTGAAAATTGCCGGTTTCTAAATCGGTATGAAAGTGTTCGAATAAACAATTTTTCTTGTTGACATAATTCTCAATTGCCAGCTATGAACATTCATTAATACATACATAGTGCGCATTCATGCAGCCATCATATTGCCATGCTTGGATATATAGATGCTTGACAACTTTAAATAATAATCATGATTGTATTTATAAGTATAACTTTAATTGATAACACACACATACATACATACATATGAAAGCTAACCGGTCACTATTTTCATTAAGAGAAAAAAAAAAAAAAGAAAAACGCTAAAATAAAACATACACACTTCATGTGGAAAAAGCTGCAAGATTGAAAGGAAGAAAGAAAGAAAAAAAAAAATTCAAAAATAAAAAAATAAATGAAAAAATGTGAAAATTATATGCTGATGATATAATAGATTAAAACAATTTCTCAGTTTGCTAATTGCCAAAATGTTTGTTTATATTTCATTAGGCTGACTTAGCCTGTTTTAAATAGTAACAGAAAGACAACATATTAAGTAATGATTGACAGTTAAATTATTGAACTGTATTGAATGAAATATTTGCAGATTGCAAATCCTTATTCAATCTCTATGGAAATTTACATTAAATGATAGCAATAGATTCGCACTCATAAAGCTTTTTGAAATTTTTCAAACCTTGATGCTCTAAAGGACATTAATTTTAATTGTTTTTAAGCCATATTCATATTTTCTTATTCTTTGATTTTGATTCAATATAAGTAATAATTGTGCCAATTATATACCATTTTCTCTAATTTTTCATAGTGTTAAAACGATCGTTTTTCAAATACTCTTATATTTGTTTCAAATACTCTTATAATCTCATTATCTTTATTTGATTAAAATTTGTTAAAAACAATTCAGCATTCAATTACGATCTAGCGGTTAGAGTGCTAGAATATTAGCATAAGATCCATATGTCCGATTCTCACCACATCATCTCATCGATATATATCGATATATTTATATTGTTACGTTTTTACCTTTTAAAAACGTTTGAAATATGAGCTCGTAGATTGCAAATAAAAATAAAAATAATTTTGTGTTTAATTTTAATTAAATCCTTTATTAATCACACAACTTTTGTTGTTTAAAGTTTAATTCTAACACCACTTTCGGTTATTAATCACAGACTTACGTCTTACGTCTCACTCTCTCTCTCTCTCTCTCCCTCTCGTTGGCTGCATCATTTCTACTGCCTTATTTCACGTCTGGACAACTTTAAGATATTTCTTTAAAGCGTTGTTATTGCATTTATGATCTTTGTTTTGATCTACTCTTGTAAATTGCTACGTATTTATTTGATTAATTCTATGTACCGTACAATATGTATATTTTGTTGTTATCTGTTTAGCTTGTTTATTTATTTTCTTTTAGTTTATTTTTAATCGTCATAAAAATATTGAAATACCGTATCTATAAATTGTTTGAACGGAAGCATACATCAAATTTCATTGTTTTCATTCAATGTCATTGTCAAATACTGTGATGATAGATGCTGTTAAATTTTCTTTTTAAAGTCAATGAATATGCCACCAATTGACCCGTTGAAGCTCAATGGCAATTTGCTAATTTCTAATGTGATTAATACAAAAACAGTGAGATGAAACTTTTTGGTTACGGATATCCGTATTTGATGGCAATCTTTTAGATGATGTGAGTCAAAATCTTTTAAACCATTGACAGTAGAGTAATGTCTCTGTAAGTTTATTGTTACAACCCTAACAAGAGTACTGATGATCTAGACTCTACTCTTATACAATTCCTAATGAAATGTGTTGTTGAAGTTTGACACTGAAAAGACGTCATAAAAAGCATAAATAGAGTAAGAATAATAAATTTATCAAGTTTTTTTTGGTTGTTTTTTTTTTTTTGGTAAAATGCTGAATACTAACTGATAAAAAAGATAACCATCGCTACACCATTGAGACAATGTCTTCCGTGTGTTATATTGTTGAACTTGACTGATTGTATTTCATTGACTGTGTGTGTGTGTGTTCTTTTTTTTTTAACAAGTTCCATTCAAAAGGTTTTTTGTTATCACCGGCTTTTACAAGTCATTAAATATTAATTTACCGTATTACCATATTTATAGTGAAAAAAGAATATGAGAATTCCCACAAATAATTTAAATCAAATAAAATATTTTTGAAATTAATGAATAACAAAATGAACAAATAATTTAATGCAGGCAAACACTGTGTATAGCAATTTCATGCTGCATTTAACACAAAACAATTGTGTTCGGCTAAGCACCGAGGAGAAAAACAATATAAAAAAAAAAAACTATAATATTTAATGACTTACAAATAAATCATTACAAATATGTAAAAAAAAAACTTAATTTTTGTTTTTCAAAATCTGAAATTAACAACAAACTTATAAAAAAAAAAAAAAAAAAAATTTTTTTAATGGAAATCTTAAAATCTTCCTGAAAAAAATTTTTTTGTTTGAAATTGTATCAGCAACATTATAGCTTTACGGAACATATAATGAAAACCCATTTTGGTTTTAATGTTTCAAATTATACAAGGCTTTTAGTAAAAAAAAAATTAAATATAGTTTACGACTTTATTGTAAAGCAAATAAGGAAAAAGAAAACCTATTTGGTTTGACGAATCACAATCATATTTAAGGCAGCTATGCATATCATAATCTGTGATGTTTTAGAGGCTTTGCATGATTTCTTATGTATTAATTATGTATTTAGCACAGATGTTTATGCTGTTTTATGTTTGTAGTAAAAACAGCATATTGCTATTAATTATGTAGATACTCTCAACATGTTGTGCTTTGGATAACCTTGAACAATTTAAATTAAATTAAAAGCCGTCACGGTAAGTCATGAATGTAATAGAAGATTTCAATATGATCTACGTTTAAACATTAAACATTTTCTTAATAAATTTTGCTTATAAGAAGAAGAAGTCTGTGATAAATTTACGTGTGATTAACAAAAAAAAATTTGGCCAAGATATGAAATTTTTAAAAAAGGTTTCATTAGCTAGAGCCGTATAAATGGTATGCTTATAGTTCCCACAACTAAATCCAACTTTTTTCAAAGAGTGTAATACCCAAGATGCATTCTCTACAGTTAGTTTCACTCAATTGGGTTTCAGCTTTCTGCTAAGTTACTTATAAAAGACCCTTCACCATAAACAATTCTGTATGGCAACGTTCGTTAACATGGTGATTTTAATAATATTAGCCCATGTTATAAAATTTCTTTGCATTCAGACACCGAGCTCGTCGTAGTAGTAGGTCGTGTATTGGTTCATACCCCTGGTCAGACAGCTCGATCAAATCGAAATATAAAAAAATATTTCTTCGGCGTCTTCCTCTCAGCACTTTTCTGACAAAAAACTTTTTCTCAAAAAAAAAAAAAAAAAAAAAAATCAGTCGTTCCGAGTCGACTTTAAATTGTAGGTCCAGCCACTAATGGATAAAAATAATACACACAACATAAGTGGTGTGTGTATGGTGTGGTCGTTATAATGACTGAAGGGTTGCAATGATCAATTATGTATGTATGTATGTATGTTGCATTCTTTTTAAACCTTTCCTAAGTCAAATGACCAAAAGGTATCAATTGTCTGACTAGACGTTTCAATTTCTGTCTTATGGTCCTTATCGGAACTCGCTAGAGTTACAATTTGTGTGAAAAAAGACGCTAAGAATTTAAATTTTTAATCTAATTGACAACATTGCTGATCCCATTTAAGAAAGTAATGCATAAAGACTAAAAATAATTCTTAACATTCATCTTCAATTGTCACTTTACTTTCGAATTCTAAACAAACAAACTTAGAGCCATTATTACAACTTACCGTTAAAGTTGGATTAAGTTAAAGGTAACTTTAACTAAAGTGAACTTTAAAGTCACTTTAAAACATCTACAGATAAAATAAGGTTAACTTTTTCAAAAATATGGCAATGCCGGAGCAATATCGATAACAATTATCTTCAATTGTCACTTTACTTTCGAATTCTAAACAAACAAACTTAGAGTCCATTATTACAACTTACCGTTAAAGTTGGATTAAGTTAAGGTAACTTTAACTAAAGTGAACTTTAAAGTCACTTTAAAAATATTTTTTCATTATTACCATCTACAGATAAAATAAGGTTAACTTTTTCAAAAATATGGCAGTGCCGGAGCAATATCGATAACAATTTATCTTCAATTGTCACTTTACTTTCGAATTCTAAACAAACAAACTTAGAGTCCATTATTACAACTTACCGTTAAAGTTGGATTAAGTTAAAGATAACTTTAACTAAAGTGAACTTTAAAGTTACTTTTAATTTTTTTTCGTTATTACAACTACAGATAAAATAAGGTTAACTTTTTCAAAAATATGGCAGTGCCGAAACAATGTCGATAACAATTTATCTTCAATTTTAACTTCAATTTCGAATTCTAAACAAACAAACTAAAGTAATCACATATAATCGATTAAAATATTGTTGAAGGTGTAACGGTCTATTGCTTAATAAAACATCATAACCTATGATAACACACACATTAAAAGTTATTGAAAAAAGGAAACATTATGAGTAATTTTTGAAATAATAAAACAAATAACAAAAATCTGTTGTAAGTTTTATGGTGATACTGTAAGTTATAGAGCATTATTGCAACACGATGAGTTTCATTATTTAAAAATCAAAAGTTACACTCTCAAACATACAGTGATTTTAGATTTTTGAATTTCATGTGGTTTTTTTTTTGTTTTTGTTATTTTTTTTTTTCTCTTAATTCATTTCGTTGAAAAATGTTGTGGTCTTTTTATCATATTTTTTTGCTTCTTCTTCTATATACAATAGAAGATAATTAAGATCATCACCATCATCATCAAAATACATTTAAAATGTATTTTTTTTTATTTTTATTTTTTTTTTGTTAAACTTTGAAATTGTGTTACTTATTGTACTAAAAAATTATGTAAAAGTTTATTTTTTATTTTTATTGCATAATAGAATAAAATATAAGCAAATATATGCTTTAAGGCTTTTTTTTATTATTATACAATAATGGTTTGGATCTCTCTGATGTGAAAGCTTTTCAAATATTTCTTCTTCATTTTATTGTTATTATTATTGTTAATAATATTGTTATTATTATTGTTAATAATTGTTAATAGAAGTGAAATTTGTTAAAATATTTATTATAAGCTTTCTATTTAAATTGTACTTTAATGAGATTATAATTAATTGTAATTGAATTTTCGATTGTCATTTAACGGTAATGATAAAGCACTGATAAAGCAATCGAATTTAGGTTAGGTTACCAAGACAATTGAAAGCAACACCTCCAATCAATTATATCCCATCACAAAGTAATCTTATGATGAAATTGCTTAATATTTAATGAAATTCCATTTTAAATGTTGATTAATTTAAAATATACAATTTACAAAAGATATGTGAAAAAATTGTAAAAGGCTTTTGTTTATATTGTTAGAAAATCTTTATTTTTTTTTTTGAATCAATAAAAAAGGTAAAACAATCGGTGAAGACCGATTACATGTTACACTATAACATGAAGTTGGTTGGAAAAACTTGCATTCAATGGCTTATAGTGTCGAGGCTATTGGATTGCGGTTAAAAACCTTCAAAACATGCATACTTCCCGTGCTTCTTTTTGGCTGTAGGTTTTGGTATCTTATAAGCGACATAAAAAGTCAACTTAGAGTTCTTGTGAACTAAAATCAGGAAGATTTTTTTTCAACTTTCTGGCTACGCATAGTTACCAATGATAAAATTTATACTGAAGGAGAAATGAGAGATGTAAACTGGGTGAATAGGAAATTTGTTATCATGACCTTATTCATAACTCTTAAGTGTGATGAGACACTTTGCATAACTTGAGAGATAAAGTATACAGGCGTCTCGTAATCAAATAACGGCGAACAACAATTACCGTGAAGGATAAAAGTTCTTTTCAAATAGAAGTAAAATCCACATTTTGAATGTAAATTTATTGTATTTTATAAAACAATTGAAGTACGATTATAAACTCGAAAGTCTACAGCATGTACGTAATACCTATGTAATCAACATTTAAAAAAAAATGTAATCTGGTTTAAGTTTCTCCTGGCGTGCGCTTAAATCAGGAGGTATGTGTTTTCTAGCCTTTCTATATTCTGGAGCTCGTTATATCCCAGATTTCAAAAATTTGGACGAACATGGGATGCCTGTGTTGCGCCAGACGTGATCTTTATGGCTCTTTTGGCCCATAGGAGTATTGTATAGGAATTTTCGATCTTTCAGGTAACACTGAAGCATTTTCAAAAGTGGTGCAATATATAAACTATAATGCTTTCATAATATTCGCCAATCGTAGGATATTAAAAGTATTTTCCAAATCAATTCTGGCCACGATTACTAAGCGCTTCGAACAATACAGTCTACGTTGAACGTGCTCAACGCATTTCACCACTTTCTCTATAAATATCTATACAAAGCAAGTTTGTTTGTTTTTATAG
Organism: Sarcophaga bullata; assembly: GCA_005959815.1. Taxonomy (NCBI): domain Eukaryota; kingdom Metazoa; phylum Arthropoda; class Insecta; order Diptera; family Sarcophagidae; genus Sarcophaga; species Sarcophaga bullata. Next base: position 331,488 of record QOCX01000173.1, read on the forward strand.
TCATTTAAACCAAAAAGGAGCATCGTATGAGAAAATTATTTTACATGATTGCTCTTTCATAAAAGGTTTACGATCTTGTTAATGATCGTTTAAATACAATTGTGGTATCAATTGAACCTTGAGTGATGAATATTATTAAAGCCCTTAAGTTTAAAAACAAAGCAAACCAGATGATTTTGTTCTGCATTTCTTTACTTAACTGTATAAACAATATTTCGGTTTTTAAAGGAGAAGAACATGAAATTGATTTTAAACAAAAACAGTCAAGAATATTTAGAACAAACCTTTCTAATTGTTGAGATAAATTTTTTTAAATGAAATTGTTTGAGTTGAGCATATTGTAGTACTTCGGTGAGTCGAAATTCTGCTTAAAATAGAAATTCCTTTAATAATTGTGTTGGTAAAGAGGTTACATGCTCGAAAGCCCATTTCCTACAAGTATTCATGCAAAATACAATTTGAAAAACAAACCAAACAAATTTTATTTGAAGCAAAAACAAAAAAAATCCCAACCGCAGCTAAAAGAAGCTGCATGGTTCCAAATGACTGACTAACTCAACATATGTATGTACATTTACAAGAAACCGCTAAAAGTAACATAAAAATGAAGAAAAAAACTAAAAACAGCAGAAATAATAGCCACACTTTATAATATCAAAAACAACATCTTTACGCTTAAACACTAGACGAAAAAAAAACCAAAAAAAAAAATCTAAAAAATCATCTCAACATCTCATAAAACCCTCAAGTAATGAATTCATGTTAAAATCAGTTGTAATATTGCAATCAGTCTGTTTAAAACAAAGAAAAGAAATCGTATAGTTAACCTTCCACCTTAAAAAGCGACTATTAGTCGTCGCCAAAAGAAACGAAATCTAATTTTATTAGAAAAATAAAACAACATTGTTTTTGTTTAATGAATAAAAAAAAAAAAAAAAAAAAAAAAAAAAAAAAAAAAAAA
>QOCX01000173.1:332466-347232 GCA_005959815.1 Sarcophaga bullata
CTCAGAGTCATCAATTTTTTCTTTCCATCACAACCTTTAAAAAATAAATCACAAATAATTATTTTTTCTGTTTTTTTTGTTTGTTTTATTTTGTTTGTTGAAATTGAAGCGAAATAAAAAAAAGAAAAAAAAAGAAAAAAAAAAATGAAAAAAACTGCTTTAGGAAAATATGCAATCGTGAATTAATACAAAAGAAATTATTTTCTGTAGAAACAAACTGGAAAAAAAATATTTATTTAGGCCTCAATAACTAACAATTACAATAGCAATACCATCGTACAATGGCAACAATATAACAGCCAACAACAATAGTAGGAGTTTGCAACAAATAATTACAATTTTTATCTTCTTTTATTTTTTTTCTTCTCTTTTTAGGTTTTGCTGCGGTTTCTATTCGATATCTTATGTTCGAAAAAAAAGTAATAAAAATGAAGATGTTGTCTTTAGTAAAAAAAAAAAAAAAAGAAAAAACTCTGTGAATTCACATGACCTTCTAAACAATTTTTTAGATTTTTTTTTGCGTTTTTTTTTTTTCATTTTGACTAAAAAAGCATAATTATTAAATAAAATAAAATTTTAATTAAACTTTTTTAAATTATTCAACTAAAAACAATGTTGTTGTAATGCAAAAAAAAAAAAAAAACGAAGAAAAAATTAAGAATTTTTTAAACCATAATTATACACAATAAAACATACAATTAAGTGTTAAGTTAAGTAATTTTTTAATTCTTATTTTATTATCGTTTTATTAGTTTTAATTGTCAGCTATTTGTCATGCCATTTTAGTTTTTTTTCGTTTAAAATTTAAAAAAAATTTTTTATTTAATTTATCACTACAGAATTCTATTAAATATTCAAATGTTTACAAACTATAATTACAATAAAATTTTCTATTTTGTTAAACTATAATTAAACAATAAAAATTGCCAACAGTATTAAACGAATTGAAACAATATTTTTGATTTTAATTTTTAATTTCAAGAGAAAAAAAATCGAATTGGAAATAAACATTTGATTTTGGGCCATAAGTTTCAATTCGTTATTATTTTTATTTCTTTCTGTTTCTTTAATCGGTTGTTGTCCCAGCTATGCGGGTAATTTGTCTGCTATGGCAGGTTCTAGGATAATGGTGCTGACATTTGTCGTAGTCTTAAGACGCTTTAGTCGGCCAAATATTATCTGGAGATGTACAGTAATTTCAAAACTAGGATAATTCTATCTGCCATAAGAAGATGCGAGAAAAACATAGAAATACAAACTAGCTGCTCACACCAGTCATGTTGTGTGTGTTAATTTTATCTTAGAGAAACTTTTTATCATTTACTGTCAGAGCTTTTATCAGAAGACTGCAGAGATGAAATCATATTTCGAGAGGCCTAAGCTAGGGCTTATACCACATTTAATGCGGCAACAACATATCGTGTAGGATTTGTATATTTTCTGCAAGTCATACTCAATCACGAGAGATATTGGAAAAAGCATATCTTTTAGGATATTAGCCTGGATAGCCTGCTGTGGATTTTTGCAACATTTTTCACACCCCTTTACACAGAAATACAAACTAGCTGCTCACACCAGCCATGTTGTGTGTGTTAATTTTATCTTAAAGAAACTTTTTATCATTTTCTGTCAGAACTTTTTATCCGAAAACTGCAGATATGAAATAATATTTCGAGAAGCCTAAGCTAGGGTTTGAACCACGTTTAATACGGCAACTTCAATTATTATAAACAATTTCAATAGAACATAAAATAAAATATGAAATAATATTTAAAACAAATGATTAATCAAAGCTTATTCGATTTCTAATTGGATTTAGATCATCTACAGATTTCTTTTGGAATTAAACCATCCATGAATAGAAGATACTCAATTTCTAACTCAACTGTCTCAACAATTAAACATAATAAAAGTTTGTTTCTTAAGTCTTTTATTTACAACTGCTTTGGTTTATTTCTTAACATTGCACTCTACATTTCCGTTGTTGTATCATACTTAGATGTTGTAGACTAAAATTCAACTTGCTTTAGGGGGAAACCTATTTACAACGTTGTGATTTAATTATTAAGCTTGAAAGTAATAGTAAATATCTTTATTTTGTTTGGTTGTTACATAATTACATACATAAGCAAGTTAGATTTTAAATTTTACGATTCTATAGAGGTGGTAACTGAGACCATAACTTCACTGCAGTGTTACTTAAATTTTTAAGTTTTTTTTTTAACAATTACTTCCGATAACTTGTTTAATTCTACCTTTTGCTATTTATTTAAATCAATCCTCAATTATTTTATTTATTAATAATTCATTTGAATTAATTACACCGCACCATGAACTTTCTTACACTGCTTGGTACATGTTGCTTAGACTTATGCTTCATTCATTTGCAGTCCGGAAACCAAACAAACCTTATTGTTGATTTGTTCTTGTTATTATTGCATCGAAACCATTTGATAATGTCCAGCCAGAAAGAGGTAAAAGCCATAATTCTGCGATTTCAAAACAAGAAGGCTACAGCCTCTGATTGCCTATATATAAGGATATAAGCATCTGCTTTGCAGAATATGGCAAGAAGAAAGTATACCCAAGACTATTAATTTGGATGTCCTCTGTCCTGTTCTGAAAAGGGGAACTCCTATGATATACACCAACTGCAGGAGAACAAGTCTGCTCCATATCGCATATAAGGTTCTTACGAGCGTATTGTATAAAGAAACTCTGCGAAGCACTGATTTGACATTATCAGTACGGCTTTAGAGTAGTAAATCTATCACCGACTAGATATACACAGTTGCTTGCATATGCTGACAACAAACCCATCATTGGACGAACGAAGCGAGTTGCCAATGCTGCCTTTAGTGCTATTGAACAGAAGTCTACAAGGATGAGTCTGACAGTAAGTGTAAGTAAGTAAGACAGTGAGGGTAAAACGAAGTATTTGTTGTTGACAACTAGAGGTATGCAGCGTATCGGATACTGGATTATAAACTATACTTTCGATGTTGTCAGTGAATTTGTTTATTTTGGCTTTGTCATGACCAGACCAAATAATTTCAGTTTGGAGATCAAACGTATGATTGCAGAACGCAAGTCTCAACACTCAATTATCTTGCAGAGATGTCTGTCGTGTAACGAAACTTAAGGAGGCTTAGAAGGCGAATTTGCGAAACTTTTCATGGCAATTTTATTTACTCTTTTATTACTTGCCAGAAGACTGCTGAGGGGGTGGGATTTGAACCACGAGCTATTGCCTAATAAGCCAACAAACTACCTATAAGACTACGACGGTTCTTTTATGTACACTGTCGAATAAAATATAAATGCGAATATCGATCCTTATAAACTGTGATCATTAAAGGTTTTGTATTCAGACAACATAATAGGTTAGAACACATAATAGGTTAGTTTGTACTCAAATTACTTTTTAGCAGATATGTATGCGCATGTGTTTAACAGCAAACATTAAAAAATTTATCATGGGTGACATTGCCTGAAGCTAATCACCAATTTAAACGAAATCATTTTCTGTTTTGCATTTGTTGTTACTTTTTCCCGAGTATAAAAGAAAATTTTATGACTTGCCTTCAGCGTAATTTCAATATCATGGCAACACATAAAGCCGCCTATAAAGATTTTCATGACTGGACATAAAATTTATTTTCTACACCACAAACTACGAATACAGTTCATGAATCTTAACTCATATAAGAAATGTGAATCTACCAAATTGAAAGTTTTCTATAGAAATGATAACCTGTCGTTCAAATGCTGGTAAGGCTGGTTGGTTGGTATTCAATTAGTAGATTTTTTTTTTTATCAAAACCACTTTAAAACTCATAATCGTTGATACCAGTTATTACAAGCTGATATCTACAGTGTTTTTCCTTTTCTTTCTTTCGAAAGATAATAAATTTTGTTGTCGTAATAATAATGCATTTTCACACGCAGTAATATGTGACTCAAAATGCATAAAACTAAACTTAAACCTTAACTTTGGCTATAAAGAAATTAAAGAAAACACTGTGAACCTATTGGCGAAATGCAATTCAAGTGTTTAAACTCTTAAAGTGACAATGTGGGCAATTTGTGCCAATAGAAACAAACTGCAAAACAAACAGCAATAAACCTCTAAACATTATTAAGTTTTTTTTTGTTTTTTTGTTTCTGTTTTTACCAAATATTTCTTTTTTTTCTTTTTTTTTTTGGCGTTAGAAAGTGAAAATAGGAAGTTATACTCTGCCTGTATTGTCTGTCTGTAGATTTAAGTGTGTGTGTGTGTGAGTTTACAATCGACAACAGTAGCTGTGATATAAATGAACGCCACCAAAAACCTACTACACTCCATGTCATCCTCTTTCCGCCCTTAGCTATGCGATATATATTCCGTCTTGCATACAAATGTGCATTTCCACTATGTCAGGCGCTACAAAGTTAACAGCCAATTTGGCTGTCTGTTCAGCGAAAGATATACGCGAAACGCTAGTATCGCAAGACTTTGTTGTTAATGTATGTTGTTTTAGACTGTTTACAATTCATTCATTCAAACACTTTAAAATGTTTTCAGATTCGGTTGTGTAAACAAAAAATTTTTTTTTTCATCAAATTTCTTTTCAAGCATTGTCGACTGAGAGCTTGCAAATGGAAATTGCAACCGACACTTACATATAATGATAAAAATAAAAGCATACGTTTATTTTGCTATTGTCTTTTGTATTTTGTGCTAAATACACACCGTAGTCCAGTAGGTAGTGGGTTGATTTATTCAAACACCAGGTCAGACATCAAAACGAAATTATGAAATATGGTGACTTCCTCTCAGCAGATTTCCAAGAGTAAATAAAATTGCCATGGAGATTTTCTTAAAAAGAATCTGTCATTCGGAAGCAACTTTAAACTCAATGTTCCGCCACTCATGTATAAAATTAACACACACAACATAAGTGGTATGATAAGCTAGGTCGTAATCCTATCTGAAGGGTTTGCAATGGCCAATTATGTATGTATGTATGTATATATGTATTTTGTATTAAAGAAAAGATTCATTAATTCTTCTAAACAATTTTTGTTAGAAAATTTCATTTTGTTTTGATTGGCTGTTCCTCAAACACCTCTTGTTTTACTTGGTTTTTTTACGTAAAATTTATATGTTGTTTGTTTCGCCAAGGCTTGTACAATTTAACATGCCGTATATGAGAGAAGAAAAAAAAATAATTACACTGGCAAACAAAAAAGTAATGTAAAAATAAAAACAACGCAGCGAATTAATAGTTTGCAATGTAAAATGGCTTTAAAAGAAATTGATTGAAGTTTGTTGCTTAAGTCTTTCATTTTTAGTTATAATTAATCCTTTTTCTTTTATTTGCTTTTCAATAAAATAAAATTGAACTTATAATTAAATCATCGCCAAATGAAAATTAATTTTGTTTTTCACTGTACCGCATCATTCAAATGGTAATTGACTCGCTTGATTTTGTATTATGAACTAAGATTTCGTTACGGGAGTTTAAAATTTGTATATGCCACACTGTTTTTTTCTTTGGTGGTTTCCTTTTTTTTTTCTTTTTTTATTGGTTTAAACAAGACATTGTTAGTGTCTCGAATATATTTGTTGTTGCAGTATTTTTCTCTTTTTTTTTATTATTATTGTTGTCTTGTTTTTATTGCTTTTGTTTTTGTTTTTGTTTTTGTTTTTACGAATATTAATCACAACATATTTATCGTTTAGTGTGTAGAAATCTTGTCATTATTAAAAATTTATTTGTTTTCTTTCAATTTTCTTGTTGTTTTCTTATTGATTTTCATAATTTTTCTCGTCATAGAAGGAAGTGTTGGGAGTTTTATATGTTTCTTGTACCAAAAAAAGAAAAAAAAAAAAAAAAAAAAAAAAAAAAAAAAAAGCGGCTTAAATAAGTTTACAAAAATCACCAAAGAGATTAGCTAGACAAGCGTCCAGCTATTAAGACTTTTAAACTTAATGTTGCATTTTTCTTTTTTCTTAACACAGTACCAATACTAATACCACAAACATGATGTAGTATATATGTATGTGTGTACATACATACGTTATTTTTGTAGGAAATAATAATATTTGTTTACGCACATAATTTTGATAACATAACGTCAATAAGTTTTTCTTATTATTTTTATTCACTGAATCGTATTGTGAATGTCAAAAAAAAAAAAAAAAGGAAACAAACGTTATTTATACGTTTTGGTAAAAGTTTTTCTCCTTAATTTGATAGTTGGTTTCAATACGAAACCTGAAAACTTAAAATCTCTATTTTGTTTGAATGGTAATGTCCACTAAGCCAGACGCAATAATTTAAAATTTTTGACAGCCATCTTGTTGAATTCATGTCTGTCAAATTAGTTGTTATTCATTCATTCGTTGTTGCCAAATCATCATGGATGAATATAGCATGCAACTTGACGCGTTTCGCTTATTTTACGATAGCCATAAGCGTCATGACCCCGTAAAGGATCGACCAACATCTATGCGTTAACGAAACGTAAGATCTGACGCTGTTCGTAAGAGTGTTCTAGAAAAGCACACAAGAACTCGGTCTTACGCAGGCCGTAACTTGATGAATTTTGTATCGACTGGCCCAAGAACTGAATGTATACGGCCATAGACAGCGATGTTTATTCGCTTAATGGGTTCTGACCTTAACTTGGCAACTGACCTTAACTTGTAATGAAATCCAAGAGCGTCTAATATGGCGCTGAGGAGTCCATAGGCTAGTGCTGATTTTCAGCTGGTAACATCATCGGCCCCTATTCCTTTGAGAGCGACCTTGTTCGGACCTATGTGACCTGGACCTGATTGTCAACGGCGAGTACTATAAATGGATGATTATTAAATTCTTTTGGCTTGAATTGGTTAGCCTCGAGACCAGCCACATGTGGTTACAATAGAATGGCTCTACGTGTCATACTGTTCATGCCGAATATTGCACGAGGGATTTGTATGGTATGGTCATCTCACTTTATGTGATGTGAACTGGCCAACGATAATAATAAGCAATGCTTGCTTGGTTATCAATAGTAATACTATGTGAGAAATATATTTCTATCGTAAACTACAATGCTCTTTTTTAACTGATTGGGCATGTCTATAAACAGAATTGTCAAATTTGTAATTTAAGATCTTCAAATTCATCTTGTAAGATGCATTCTTTGTTGTTGTTTGGCGGTCGGCTAAATCATTGCACTGCACTTTTTCAAGAGTGATATAAATTGCAACGTACTGTTCAATGATTACAGACTTTTCTCCACAAAATGGACAAATTGAATTTCGTTCACTAGCCACACGGCAAAAAGATATGATTAATCTATTAAGAGGAGAGTTTAAAGCGGCTTACTGAGTTACGTGATTTTATTTATGTACAGGGACAAGTCAAGCGTAATTCCTATGCTGGAAGACAATATTACAAAGTCCATTGGAGCTTTTAAGTGATAAAATCTTTAAGAATTCAACTGATCGTGAATCAAACAATAGTTCAGATATCTCGACTTTCTCTTAGTGAGTAGTCTTCTTGCAAAAAGTCTCAGAGTAAATAAAATTGCATTGAAAGGTTGTTCAGATCTGTCGTTCGGAATCAATGAAAAATTATGTTGTAATCCTGACTAAAGGGTTGTTGTGATCAATTCAAAAATAAATGCCAGGGATTCATTCATCATATTTAATTAAGATTTAATTTGTTTTGTGCAAATTTTCTGTATTTTTTTTAATTTTCTAAACCTAAACGGATAATATTATCATGTGTTATAATGTTTAATAGGTCTTTAGTTTAAATTTAAAACCGAAGCTCAAACAATCAATATTATGATTATAGTTATCGCTTGTTGTTCAGCAAATGATTAATATTTTTTCTATAAAATTCGATTGAAATTATAAAATCTTTTTGCATTAGTTGCGACAATTATTTTTCTCTTAAAAAAAAAAACACAATTTTTAAAAAATTGAAACTAAAATATGAAATTATGCGATTTTAATTTGTAATATTAAATGCCTTTTACATCATAATCAACCATTAAATATTTAATAATAATATTTATTTAAAAATTATTTAATCGAATCAAATATTTAAATGAAAGGGGATCAAAGGTAAATTAACAACAGAACAGCAACAGAAATTGAAATGAATTTTGTTTGCAATCAAACAGATGCTGGGGTTTGCTGACGATGACGATGAAGTTGTAGTTGCTGCTTTAGTGGTTACAACATAAACTAAAGTTTTATTTTATAATAAATAATGCCATTACTTCTTCTACTTCGTTTTATTTTGTAACTCGAAATTTTTTTTTCTTCTTTTGAATATTTTCAAATCATTAGTTATTCATTAAATCACTGAGCTAGGTTATTGACAATATAGTAAGATGATGCTTAAGAGTAGCAAATAGTCAAACCACAAATACTAGGAATTCAACTGTAATGTAAACATAAATAATTTGCATTAGTTTTTAACCTCTATCAGTAACCCCTAAGTCACATTCAATTATTGTGATACAATATTTCAAATAAAAACTTTGTGGTTTTGATTTCTTGTATTACATCTCTTGATAATAGGTACAGAATAGCTAAGTGAACTTGTTGTAAAATCATGTGACAATATTATGATTTCAATTCAAATGTTATTAAGTGAAATTCATTCATTAGACTTGTGCCATAAAACCGCGAGACTTGAGGAATTAAGCGGTTTAAGCTAAAAGTATTTTAGAAGAGTAGCTTAAGAAGTCATTGTTTTTAAACCAGGTTTCCTGTTCTTCTTTTTTTTTCAATTTCAAACACACATTCCCTCTAGCCTTTAGAGTCTGTTGTAAACGAGGTCAACTGCCTTTTCCTTTTTTGAATGGTTTTTACGCCAAATATGCTTTACAATATTTCTCTTCTTCTATGAATTTTTATTTTAAATGTCACTTACAGCATCATTTTTAGAGTCTTATACCTCTTAGAAATACCATTCAAAACAGCAGCTGATTGTTTAATAAAACAAAACAGATACTGAGTCTCTTAAATATACATACGTACATATGTGACTTAATTCTAATGATGAATCTCATTGTATTTTTTTTTTTTTTTTTTTTTTTTTTTTTTTTTTTTTTTTTGGCAAAAGTGAACGAAATACATTACACAGTTATATTTGAAACGAAAAATAGTCATGATTCTGAGGAATTATTCAAAAGTTTAAACTGACGAAATATATTCATTGGCTTCTGTTTATTTGTACAGTATTGTTGATAAAAAAAAAAAAAAAATTAAATTTAAAGTTTCGAAAATCGAAATATAGATGGATTGAATTTAGCCAAAATAAGATGTAAGTTGTTAGTAGACTCTCAATAAGTTAACTCTTCATTAAACAAAAAACACACATTAAAGCTTGCTCTTTGAAAACTTTATTCGTTCATGTTTGACTCTTTTAGTGAATATGCACATTATAGCGTAGAATATTTCATAGAAAAATTTTATCGCTTATGAAAGTTAATTTTTAAATTCAAGATTCTATGAATTTTACCTTTTTTATTATTAATTAAAAAACTTTATAATTAACTGATTAATTCCTCAGTTCTTAATGACTGGAAATCAATATTGGATTTGCTTGTGTTTCCATAGTAAATGATCACAATTATAAAAGCATTGAACTGAACTGGCATTAAACGGTGTTACTTGCCAAACCACGCTAAACAGAAATGTAAACAATGTTTGATATTCTCAAATTATCAAACCAATATTATGGTTATCGATAGTTCAGCTAAAACTCAATCTGATATTATCGTATTCAATCTTATATGTCTCCTGTTATATATTGAGCCGTGATGGTTAGATTTTGAATACTCAACGGTTGTAAACAAAAACAAATTCGAACGGTGATACATACATAACATACATAATTGGCCATTGCAACCCTTCAGTCAGGATTACGGCCTAGCTTCTCACACCACTTATGTTGTGTGCGTTAATTTTATACATTAGTGGTGGGACCTACAAATTAAAGTCGACTCCGAACGACAGATTTTTTTGAGAAACTTTTCATGGCAATTCTATTTACTCTCAGAGTTTTTGCCAGAAATCTGCTGAGAGGAAGCTGGCGGAGAAATATTTTTTTAGATGTCTGACCGGGGATTCGATGTCTGACCTGGCCTTTCGTCTAATAAGCCAACACACTGCCCACTAGACTACGGTGTCTTCAACGTACTTACGGATAATACTTCTCAAAATTCGCAGATGGCTTTTAGATTGCAATCGTAGGTCAGTTAGTCTATCGCATCGACCAGCTAGAGATAGACGACAGGGTTCATAGTAAATTGTTTGTTTTTTATAAGTCTGACATAAGAACTGAACTCAAATTTTTTAAATTTTTTAATAAAAAACAATGAGAAGCTAAGCCAACACACTACCCACTAGACTACGGCAACTACGAACGGTGATTTCGAACAAAAGTGTTGAATGAACATTCGTTCAGATGTGGTTTGCTTATCACAGATCTCGTATTTAAAGATATTCTGGTACAGAATTTCGTTGAATTTAGTCTCCAGTGAGTGTAGTTAAAATTAAGTTTTGAAGAATAACCCGTTGTTCGTAAGAACTGTGACACGACATTAGACAGTTTGTAAGATTTTAGTAGTTAGAAATAGAACTTCTGGAAATATTGATGATTCCGATACAAGAAGATCTTAAAGACTAAAGAGATTCCGCTTGTATTGTAAAACAACAGTGCAAGCAGTGTGAATTGTTTTTTATTAAAAAATTTAAAAAATTTGAGTTCAGTTCTTATGTCAGACTCATAAAAAACAAACAATTTACTATGAACCCTGTCGTCTATCTCTAGCTGGTCGATGCGATAGACTAACTGACCTACGTTTGCAATCTAAAAGCCATCTGCGAATTTTGAGAAGTATTACCCGTAAGTACGTTGAAGACACCGTAGTCTAGTGGGCAGTGTGTTGGCTTATTAGACGAAAGGCCAGGTCAGACATCGAATCCCCGGTCAGACATTTAAAAAACGAAATATGAAAAAAATATTTCTCCGCCAGCTTCCTCTCAGCAGATTTCTGGCAAAAACTCTGAGAGTAAATAAAATTGCCATGAAAAGTTTTTAAAAAAAATCTGTCGTTCGGAGGCGACTTTAAGCTTAAGGTCCCTTCACTCATGTTTAATTAACACACACAACATAAGCGCTGTGAGAGGCTAGGCCGTAATCCTGACTGAAGGGTTGTAATGGCCAATTATGTTATGTTATGTTATGTATTACCCATAAAAGAAGAGATGTAAGGCAATTGCCTTTTGAAATACGTTAATTATTTTAAATTTCGTCGATGATCGATAACTTTTTAGAATAATGTTCAGCAGATATTTAAGAGTGATTACAAACTGCAAGAGATCAGTTGCTTTATTGCAATAGCAAATGCAATGCTAAACTAAATTTATTTCATTTTCAATATAATTCTTCAAATATTTTTAATAACATTGGCTTAATGTTTAATTAATTTAAAATCTTTTAAATCTTTCCATATCGATATCAATTCGGTTTTTTTAATCACATGTTTGGCTATACTATTAAGTCAGCCAGTCAGTCTGGCACATAATAACTAAATTAAGTTGAAATGTTCTAAGATTATGTACATATGTGCGTGCATAATTTTTTTTAAACAAATTTAAAGCCTACTAACGTTAAATATATTTGAGCAAAAGAATGTTGTTTTTATTGTAGACTGAATTAATCAAGAGAATTTATTTACGGCAACAGCACTGTTGTTACTGGTTACTGGTTATTTGGAAAAATGTCAACATTTTTTGTTATTTGGAGTGGAATACTGATTATCGATTATTATGTCAGTGCTATTGCATGTGCAATTATTAATTCGAATAACAAATTGTAGCAAATTTATTTGAATTTAATTTAAAACATGGCTCTTATGATTTGAATTGCACTTGTGAATTGTTAAACTCTTCGAAAATATTAAAAGGATGTGTTTATTCATTTTGAAAGGCATTCCTAATTTCCCACACCATGGTTGAATTTTCGTTATTGAAATTGTTTTCTCATGTATTTTCAAATAATTTGCATAAAATTCCTTTGAAAAATTTTCCAAATTAATTGAAAATAAATTTTCTTTGTGCAGCTATTAAATTGAAGAAAATTTCCGTTGAATTTTTCAATTGCATTGACCTCAGGAATTTGACCTGTAAAATTGCAGAATAATAATCCAACAAACATTTGGTAACACACCTAACCCCCCTAAAGACACCAAAAAAAAAAAAAAAAGAAATAAAAAAAAATAAAAAGAAGCACACAATAAATTGATAATAACAACAAAGTAAAGACAAAGTGTTTAATTTTGTTTTGTTTTTCTTCTTCTTCTTCTTCTTCTTCTCTGTTACAATAATTTTCTTTTATTTTCCATTAACAAATTATGCATTTGCAACGTGAGAAAGTAAAACAATATTCACTCTGTCAAGCACAACTGTTATAATGGAATGGCTGAAGTTAATTTGTCAGGAAATTCATCAGCATCAGGAGTATTTGATTTCACGACAAAAGGCCAAATCATACACCCCTACACGTAATCGCAATTAATCATGACTGATTTGCATTTTTCTGTAAATCTCTCTCAGGTGTATGAAGAGTTGAAATTCGCCGCAATAGTTAGTTGTTTAGTTGGATGCTTGAACAACAACCACACATGTTATCGGAGTTGTTATTAAGTTATTTAAATAAATGTGTAGAGCATGTGCAGCATGCTGTGCAACTAAACAAACAAATAAACACAGAGAAAAAGAAGATGCAAACGCAAGTCAATGTGTGGTGAGTTGTGTTGGATTGAATTTTGGAAGTCATCATTTATGCCGAGTCAAAATGTTATCGACAGAACAATGAAAGTGTGTGAAAGTCCAAACTAAAAGAGAAAACGTTCATGCTGCATGAAATGAATCTTGCTTATGTGTTGGATAAATAAATAGATTTGTTGTCCGTGCCATTGCAATACTTAAAAAAAAAATTAATTTTACTTCATACTAAGGATTTATCGGTTTTTTATGTGCAAGATTATTGCAAGGAACCCCTATAAATATGGAGGGGCTGTTAAGTATTTCTTTTTCTTTTCTCTTGAGGGAACCATTTGAAAATAATTTCTATTCGCTACCAAAGGGTTGGTTCAGCTAAAATCAAACATTTGATTAAAGTTTTAAAGTAATTGAGTTAACTGACTTTAAAGAAGATAAAATCTTATCGATCATACATTTTAAATTGGCCGGGTTCCAGAAAAAAAATTGTGAGGCCCTAGAAAATGTGTACATTCCATAAAAGACAGTCCAAAAATGTCGGATGCCTCTAGGGGAGTTAGGCAGACATTTGTCTTTCAAAACCATCTGGGGCAGGAACAAAACCGAGACACTTGCAGCAAAGGCTGTTGCCTGAAAAATTCAACTGAATTCATACGTGAGATGGGCATTACTCTGTAGAGAGGAATGCAAACGGTTTCACACAAACATTAATTTTTTGCAAAAGAAAGATGGGATGATCAAGACACATGCAGAGAGGTCAGATAGACCTGACCTGTTATGCATAAATGCAGAGCAAAATTTGTGTTTGACCAGATTCCAGCTAACGAACGCCATGTGGTGCAAAACCTTAAAGGCATTACATAATTTCTGCAGAAAAGATAATACCAAGGAGAAAGAGAAGACCCCAGAACATCTTCTTTGTCATTGTCTGCTACTTGGGAGCCTAAAAACAATTCTTGTGCACTCAGAATTTATTGACAGAACGTGTTCAACCGGTGGTGATTTCTTACAATTCTTTTCTTCATAAAACTATCGGGATTGTTAAGAAATTTTAACCAGCGATTATAATAGTATGACAGCTTACTGATAAGACCCTAAGTAAGCTTTATACATTAATGCAGCTTCCAATTTAACCTAAACAAGCCACCCATTTTAGAATTGAATATTTCTGTGGAGAAGTCACCATAGTCTAGTAGTATTTGGTCGACGGTAAACTGCAAGTGCTACTCATGCATAAAATTAACACACACACAACATACGTGGGTGGTATGAGAAATTAAATTTTAATCCTGTCTAAAGAGCTGTAACGGAATAATGAAATTTTTCATAATTTTTATTTCTTTATTATTATCTTTAATGGTTACCAGTTCAATGATATTTTGATTCAAAATTTTTTCAATCATGAACAATTTTTTAATGCCTCACATGCCAGTTATAAAAGCACAATGTGTTCGTAATGTTAGTGCCGTTGAATTCCAAAAACCTTCAAATTCTTTATTTAAACAAATACAAAAAAGTGCTGGCACATCATAGTCTGCTAAACGTCTTATGTTCCTGATGGAAACAAACTAATTTTTTTTTTTTTTTTTTAATACGAAATATGTTTTCAACAAATTTGTTATTAAAATTTTTGATTTAAAACAATTCACAGCATAGTTAGCAGATACTTTTTTTTATTAAATAAGTTCAGGATCATAAATTAGGTTATCAACATTCTCTACATTTGTATGGTGCTGCTTAGCAAGCCATTGAACTTGTCTGGTCGTAGCTTCATAAATTTAAAATTTTTTTCTTTTTTTTTTCATTAGATTGTATTAAACAATAGACGACACAAATGCCAACGTACATACTGGTTTTTATTATTGCGGAAATAATAAACAAACAAAAAAAAAAAATAATACAACGAATGAAGAGAAATCCATTGAAATGCCATTTTTTTTTTATCAACATAATTAAGGCAAAACATGTCCCTCCAAATTGAC
>QOCX01000173.1:352760-393354 GCA_005959815.1 Sarcophaga bullata
TGCCATGAAAAGTTTCTCAAAAAAATCTGTCGTTCGGAGTCGACTTTAAACTGTAGGTCCCACTACTCATGTATAATATTAACACACACATCATAAGTGGTGTGGGAATCTAGGCCGTAATCCTGACTGAAGGGTTGTAATGGCCAATTATGTATGTATGTATGTAAAAAGGCTTTTTTAGAATACCAAACAACCATTCTTGAAGCATTATCATCTCATTTTAAGTTATTTTTTTGAAGAGAATTTCAAATGCTCTGAGGATATACAAAAAAGCTGCCAATAAAATTTATCTGCAAATCGTTCAGATACAATTATTTTCTATCGCAATAGTATTTTATTTCTTTTGGCAGATGTCAAGCAGTTTTCAAATACAATTTGAAATCAGTTCAACTCAGTTTAATTTCGTTTGAAATCTGAAAACCATTCTGAAGACTAAACTGATGAAATTTGTGAAAAAAAAAAATAAAAACTTTATAGTTGTTACAACCATAAATGCTGGAGTAATAAAGTCAATCGAAAAATTTCATCTCTCTGCCTTAGCTGTTTAACTAAAAATATCATCGTTTTGCAGCTAAGCGTTCAAATGAAAGCTTTAAATGAAAGAAATGCTCGCACCGAATAGAATATTGCTACAGTAGCGTGAAGTCTTGAAGAAGACGTCAAAATCTTGAATCTTTCTCGTTCCTAATTTGTCGACGTTTGTCTTAGGATTGTGTGGAACATTTTGCGGAAGGATCTCAACTTGTATGTCTATAAAATATTGCTCGTATAAGAATTGCAAACAAACGATCATCGTTTGCTCATGTGAAACTGGCCGAAGATGAACATTTTTTTTTATCAAATATTTGTGTTTAATTATGAAGTTTATTTCTGTTCAAGTAAGTACATACATAACATACATACATAATTGGCCATTACAACTCTTCCAGTCAGGATTACGATCTAACTTCTCACATCACTTATGTTGTGTGTTTTATTTTTATACATGAGTGGCGGTACCTACAGTTTAAAGTTGACTCCGAAGGACAGTTTTTTTTTTTTTTTGAGGAATTTTTCATGGCAATTTTATTTTTACTCTCAGAGTTTTTGCCAGAAATCTGCTGAGAGGAAGTCGCCGAAGAAATATTTTATCGCATTTCATTTTTGATGTCTGACTGGGGATTCGAACCCTGGCCTTTCGTCTAATAAGACAACACACTACCTACTAGACTACAGCGACAACAAGTGATGAAATATGCAATATGAGTGTTATTACAAGAATGATGAGCGCTATCTCGATAAGCTGTGTTTAATAATTAATCAGGTAAACATCAATGATAATTTGGTTTCAGCAAGATGGCGTAACTTGTCATACGGCATGCTTAACAAACGTGTTGTTTTAAAACCAATTTGCTGCCAACTTTTTTTTTTTTTTGTGAATTGCTCTAATAAACTGGCTCTCTTTTTTCATGGGATTTTATTTGTTATTTTAACCTGTTCCTGGTTTTTGCTGTCAAATCAGCGGTAGAAAACAATAGCTCAGACATTTCGGAAAAAAAGCTTCATTCGTAGTCAGAGCAAATAAAATTCCCGTGAAAAGTTTCTGAGATCTATCGTACGAAGTCGATATTAAGCTAAGTTGTAATAATCAATTAACTACGTATGTAAGTAAGTAAGTTAACTAGTATCATAAGAAATAAAATTTTCATTCAAACAATGCATTTCAAAAATATAAATTGCAGTGGAGGTGTCTCACATGAACAAGATCTAATATCACGTCAGACATTTCCTTTCTTTATGGTTTTTTTTTTAAATAAACTTCTAGCATTTTAATTTTACTTTAAGGTCCAAATAATACTATTCTCTTCTAGATTAATAGATTTATTGCTACCAAAGTACCATAGATGGCCAGACATGTTCAAAAGAAGATTTCATTCCTTTATAGCACACTGGAGCATTGGTTTGTTACGCTGACCGTGTTAAACTTTAATATTTCTGGCAATTCTATTGCCATCAGTCTTAATAAAGTGTAACGTGATTATTAATGGCTTAAAAAGTAAATAAAATTATATTCAATAAAAAACAACAACAACAACAACAATAAAATAAACAATGAATTCTTTTATGTACCATAAACGGAAAAATAAACTTCAAAATGTTGTTTAACGAAAAACAAAAAAAAAAAAAATAAAAAATCACAAATACACAACAACAACAACAATAACAAAAAAAGTTTTAAAAATTGATTTAAAAAGCATTTTAAATTGAAAACTAATTAAAATAAACTGTGGGAATTTAAAAAAGAAACAAATTTCAAGTGAAACAAAACAAAACAAAAAAAAAATGAATTTTCAAACATCTTTCAAATGAAATGCAAATTTATTTCACCTTCTTAATTAACCACAGACAAATAAAAAAACATTTTTTATAACGTTAAACATTCAAGACCGAAAAATTTATTAAAAGAAAGTTCGGCAACTTTCTTCCCAATTTTGGCAGTAAATCAATAAAAAAAAAACAAGCTTGACTTGATAGCCAAAGGCTGTTTCTACTTTTTTCCCCCTTTTTTTTTTACCATAAAAATCATGTGAATAATCTTTTAAGAGCATAATTAATGTTTCTGTTATCGTGTTCCATTTAAAAAACAACCTCTTCTTTGACCATTAATTTGATTTAAGCAATCTGCATACGTCAGAATGATAGATGCCTGTGGATTTAATTGTTCAGATTATAGGGGGAGAAACTGTAACAATAACATGATTTTGTGTTTTTTAATTTTTCGTTTTTCTCGTGATTTATAACGACTGGCAAAACCAATAAGTTTAATAAATTCAATCGATTCACAATGACAATAAAGTTTTTTGAACTCAAATTTTTATCGAATTTATTTAATCAACAGAAAACAGAAAAAAAACATACCCTGAAGCCTTAAATTTGCCAACAAATATTCCATTATCTAAGTGGTTTACTTGTGAAAATATGCAGAAATTATTGGCAATTGATTGAGTGCTTTTGTTTTCCTCAGAATGCGTATACTGAGCAAATTTATTGGGTCCTAAAAGAATTCTATGTTTAACGTTTCTATCGAAATATTTTTCTTTTCTTCTATAAAAATATTTAAAATACTCAAGTAAAGTAGTTTACTTGCGTAAACAAGACTGAAGTTAGAGACTGGTGTAAAAAAATTTATCGATAAGATTTAGTTGACTGAGGTTGGATCGATCACAACTGCCGCATATCAACTAACTCTTTGGTAACCACAACAATGTGAAAATAAATTATAAAAACTGAGCCACAATACTTTAAAAGGTTAAGTTGGTCCAATAAGAAAAATTATATTAAAGAGTAGCCGGATAAATCAACATTTTGTTTATATGAGTGTGTAAACAAATAAAATTGCCCAACTTGAAATCTACATCAATATGTAGAAAAATCTGAGGTGAGAGAATTGGACTTTGAATAATCGAAGTGCTATCGTCAGCGATGGCTCAATGGATGCTCAACAATTAAAGTTTCTGCCATCCAAGAGCTAATAATTTGAAAGATGCATTATTGGATAATGGTTTGCGGGCGAGCGGTATCATTGAAAAAATAGTTAAAAAAATTAAGGTATTGGATTTCGCTGACATTTCGTATTAGGAACACGAGGCCACATAACACATGGTGCAAGATACCCCATGAACCTTTTAATAGGCGAGATTAATGTGTAATTAATTAATCTCACGTTTCGTAATAGCACATCGCATTGAATGGAACACAAGCTTTCTTCGGCCCTATCTTCTAATTGCTTTAAATACTTTCAATCATACAACGCCATGCCATTTGGACATGTCCGGTATTTTTATGACTGTTAAGGTACTAACTTCCTAAGAGTCACAATGCCAATACCAAATACTTTGCTGTATTTTATTTAAAATATTTGGCCTTAGAATTGTTAGCAGCAGTCAAAGATTTTGAGGTAGTTTTCGCACATGTGGGGGATTGTCTCAACTATAACTTGACGAATGTTGGTTTCCAAATGCAACAACGTTAGGAGATTGTCTAAGGAAACTTATTCTTTAACATAACACCTCACAAATATTGGTGGTCAGCTGACATCTAGTTCGTGACACCGTAATCGTGTGGAAACCTAATTGCAGGCCAAAAATTGATGATAATAGCTCTTTCAAGATCAATACGACCCAATGACATTTTCAGTTATGTGGTATGGCATGGGTCCTCCCTAGAGTATTCTTGTGGATAAACGTTAAATCTCTCGTTAACAGAGACAAGCCAATTACAATTCCAAAGCTGGAAGATGACAATCCGGCAGTCGTTTGTGAGATCCGATTGAAATGCTAGAAAATTATGCCAATATACTGATCAATGAATTGCCGCAGGGTATTCGCAATAAATGATACACTGACAATCACTTCGCAATCAGTAAAATAGTAATGACCATTGTATTTTGTCTTTAAAGACTTTAATCGTTGGGAAATTTGAGATGCAAAGTATCAGAGAAAATAGTGGATAATCTTTGCTCATTTTGCACGATTACATCCTCAAACACACTCAATAAATATCAAAGTTAGAGCGGTGCAAGTCTGTCTTCTATTCTATCAACTATTAACGTAGCAGTAGATGAAAGCAGAAGCATAACTTACAGGTTTGACAGTTGACACGATGATATATAGGCATAGTAAGTGTATATAGTATAAAGTGCCAAAATGTTGAATTAAAAAATTTCCGCCAACAATAAAAGAATTGAGAATGTGGTACATAACCGCCAATTTAGCAACGTAACGGTAACTGACCACACACATATACGCAAACACACAAAAGCAGAATGTCCAAGAGTCGTATAAAATCGGTAAACATATGTGGCAGCGAATTTTAGAATACTGTACGAGTAGGCTTTAAAAAAAATATAAACGACTACTAGATCTAGAAAAAGCTCAGCGAAGATCTCACAGAAATGCCTATTCGGTAATACAATGCTTCATAAAATGTTCAACGACCCAACCCATAAATTAGATCTAGAAAAAGCTCGGCGAAAATCTCACTAAAATGCCTATTCTATAACAAAACGTTTAACGAGAGCGAAGGTGAAAGGTAAACGATGTGGAAATAGTACACTGGAAGCTAACTAAATCTTAAATCAGGTTTGAACCATTATAATTTCCTTACTTCAGCTTTAAATTAAAATGATTCAAAAACAATAAAACAAAAGGAATTCATACTGAAGCGAATCGTATTCAATAGAAATGCACATTCTAGCTCAATCAAGTTCAAATAAAACTCGTTCTTTTTTAGTGTGTATGTATAGCGATAATAGAACGCAGTATCATTTAAAAAAAATATCAAATGGACTTATTTGTTTAGTATGCTCGTCATTTCAAATTAATTTAAAAAGAAAAAAAAAATCAAAAAAAAAAAAGAAAGAAAAGTTCATTAAACGTATGACTTGTTAATAAAATAAAAAAAAATAAAAGTTTGAATATTTTTTATTGGACCAGTTCTATGGCAATGAATTTGTTGAATTCCTAATGAAATTCGAAATTCGAAATAAAATTCATTAAATTTATTTGAAAATTTGCTAATCATGATTAACTGGCTTGTATATGTATGCGTATGTGTCTTAAGACTTTTGTTCTAAACATTCAATGCAAAACAAAAAAGGAAGAAGAACAGTCAGTTCTAAACTTATTGTTTTAATATGGGTCTAGGTCACGTCTTTAGTTCCATTCAAGCATTCAATAAAACTTGAAATCAACATCTTTTCAAAAGATATAAAATAAAAGCAACATTGTTTCTTATTCTATTGACATTAAGATTAAAAGAAAAAAAAGAAGAAGAAGAAAAAAATTAACAATAACAACAGCAACATAAAGATTGTTAAGCTATATAAGAAAGAAAAAAGTATGCGAGAAAATAAATGTCGAATCAGATAATAATAACCGTGGCAAATGGATAAAAAAAATAGAAGTAAACGTATAACAGATAAACATTTTTTTCTTTTTTTTTTTTTTTTGCAAAAAAAAAAATAATAAAAAAAAATACTTGCAAAAATGGTATTAAAAAAATTTAAAAAAAAAAATAAAAATTATTTGAACTTTAAAAAGAGAATCATAAAAAAAAAGAGAATAATTAAAGAAACAGAACAACAAAATGAATGCAACAATAACACAAATACCATAACTGAACATATTAAAATGTTTTACAATTTTGCATGGATTGTTAAAAAAAAAAAAAGAAAAGAAAAAGAATTAAAAAGACATAAAGAAAGGCAATAACATTTAATGCTTATCGGATTTTAATTGACGTAAATCAGCTTTAAATTTATTATGCTTTCCTACATGCTGCATTCGTTTTGCTTCAAACAAGTTTGCCCTTAAATCTAAGACAGGCTTTGTACAGGCAGCAGAATATTAGAAAACATTGAAATTGTTTAGTAACAAAACTTTCAATAACAAGATGTAGTAAAGGCATCCTTTAGATGAAAAAATGGAACATTTTGTAGATGGTGGTTGGGCTAAAACATCCCAAATGAATCACTGTTTCGTATGTATTTTCAAAAGACGGCATCATCGATCAATATTTTTTTTTTTTGAGAAACGCATTGGCAAGGCCATAACTATCTTCATCGTGCTTTATAATTCGATGATTACTAATTACTTTTGATTTAAATTGGAATATCTGGACATCAAAGTCCTATGGTTTTAACAGGATGGCGCTATCTGCCTCACAGCTCATATCACATTGAATATCCTACACGAACGACTTGAGGTCATGGTCATTTCTTTTGCGAATGGTGTAAACTAGACACCGAGTGGGTGCGATTTGATTCTGTTAAACTTTTTTGAGACTTTGTTGAGGCTTCGCTCAAAGCGTTATTATCACATTCCATCGATCATGATTTATGCGCCAGAGAAGTCGGAATACAGAATACGAATAAGACTTCATTCTACTTCAAGTAATAACATACCTTAGATAGAACTACATATATATGGTCCAATGAGAAGGCCAACTTTATTAAGTCAATTCACAACAAGACATTTATTTGCGTCAATCTTGTTCTTACGTCTCTCTATTTTGTTAAGTCAAAAGTACTTTTTTTTACTAGAAAACAATGTTTACCTTGTCTTTTCTATTCTCAGACCGGGTTTAAATAAATGAATCAGATGAACAGATTTAATTGTCCGTCAATATTTACTATATATGACTAGGACGATGACTGTTGACTTAGATGCGAACCCATGGTTCAAACCTTATTTAAATATTCTTGTAAAATATGAAAACAAAAAATTGTTTTTCTGGGAATTCCTCTTAACTGTTTTCTGGCAAAAGCTCGGTGGGTAAATGAAATTGCCATTAAAAAATTCTCAATAAAAATCTATCCTTCGGAGTCAACTTGAACTTTTTAACGTTAAACTAACACTCATGGATAAAATTAACACACGCAACATGATGGTGGTGTGAAGTACTAGGTTGTAAACCTAACTTAAGGGTTGTAATGACCAATTAAGTAAGTAAGTAAGTATTTATAATGAATAAGTAACATAAAGTTAAACTCTTGTGGACTTTTTCGTATGAGCATTTTTTTATAATTCTGCGTAAGAATCCTTACCTTCCAGTGTTCATCTAAAAATTACAGAAAAATACCGAATACTTCCCGATAAAATAGAAAATGAAACCTATTCGTTCACATAGTTTCGATCAAATAATTTTATTTTTCAGTTTATTTTCTTTCCAATGGCGTAGCTAAAATGGAAACAGATTTGATGGAAATTACCGAATATTCATTCTACTGCCCTCATAATGGTGTATATGATACAATCAAACAGTCTTACGTAAAAGATTAATTTATTTTAAGCATGACTTTTATCTGAGTTGAGGTTGCTTAGAGTCCTGCTGCTTAGCTTAGCTTAACTCAACGTAAAACCAGGCTAAAGTTTTTAAGTTTTGACCATTTCTTTAAACCGTATTATTAAAAAAATCTCACCATAATGTTATCAATTAAATCAATTTTGTGGGATAGTGTTAAATAGACCAGTTTATATGTGATGTTTTAATTTCATTTTCAAATGGTTTGATTTATTTGAATAGATTTTTCCATTGTTTGTGATAATTGTTCAGTGGAGACAGAACTAAGATAGGAAATCTGAATAAAACCTGCAGAGCACTTGTATGAATTTGAATTTCAAACTTAAATTGGTAAGATCCTGTACCCAAATGTTACGGCATAAAACAACACGAACAGAAAGTAAAAGTCTTTTATTATAACCATTATTACATGATATTGTAAATCCTTTTTTATAATTTTTATTCATTATTCGTAACTTTCAAGTGGTTTTATAGCCTATGATTTTGAATAATTTTATTACATAGACAATCGTAATTATCAACACTGCTGGAAGAAATATTTTCTATGCGCTTGCTTGCAAGAATCCGTTATTAAATGTGAATAATTTTTTTTCTTCAGCATTGGATTTAAGATTCATACAAAAAATACAAAAAAAAAAAAAAAAAAGAATTCAATAAGAACCGCTTTCAGGTTGCTCCAATTTTGTGTGAATTCTTTCAAAAAAAAAAAAATATTCAAGAACAGAAACAAAAAACAACTGCAAAAAAAATAAAACAACAGTAACAACAGCAAAACAACAAGAAGAAACAGCACAGCTTTAATAACATCATTAAATCTAATTTAACATCACTTGCTATGAATTTGAAGATTTTTTTTATAAAAAAAACAAGAAAAAACACGCTGGAAATAAAATATTGTCTAGAAGCAACAGTTGAGAGTATTTTGCTCAATAACAGTTTTTAGGCATAAAAATAATACAAAAAAAAAAAAAAGAAAAAAAAAAACGAAACGAAACGAAAATCAAATGCAATATGAAATCAAAATACTTGATACAGTTTGGTTTTGTTTTGATTCTTTACAATGAACAAAATTTACATGCGCTTGTGTCTTAAGTCTTTTGTGTTTTGTGAACATGCCTGTACATGTGCTTATGCAAGTGTAACTGTGTTCTCGTGTGTGTTCTTTTTTCTTTCAGTTTCAGTGCAGCGCATAATGTTTTAAATACATGTTTATTGTTGTTGCTGCTATTGTTGTTGTCGTTGTTGCTGTTAATTTTTATCAAAATATCGAAAACATGCTTTGAGTCCGTTTGTTTATTTATATTGGACTTGGGTGAAGGCTTATTTGGCCACATAAAACTCGTATTTTAAAAATATAAAAATTAAAATAGAAATCACACAAACGGCTAAAAAAAAAAAAAAAAAAAAAAAATAAAAACAAATCACGATTTGAAACTTAAAACTTTTTAGAATAAAAATCCGCCAAGAGTAAAAGACAAAAAGACAATAATAAACCAATGCTTAAAACGAAGTCAATATGTTAATCTTAAAAGTCCATGATACTGCACATTGATTTGGCAACAATTACAAAACCAATGGCAGACTCCATTTGACGCGCTACAATAATTATGGTTATTTGAGGCCATAATGGACTGTTATGACCATTAAAAAAACCTGTCTAATTGCATAATTTTTTTAAAAGTATAATTTCGTTTTTTTTTCTTCTCTTAGAATTATAATAAACGATTGTGTTAATTGTTTAAATACTGCTCATCAAACAACAGCAAAAAAAAAACAAATTAACTTGAATAATAAAATAGTTTGAAAGCAATCCATCCTATGAGTTTACGATGTAGAATATGAAAACAATTTAATTTTTTATTTACTTTTAATGAAAAAATTAAGTTTTTTTTTTTTTTATAGCGATAAAATGAATACAAATTTCTAAGTAAGCATTGGCTTTGCCAAAAATTTTTTTTTATTTCTTTCCATTCTTAAAAGCATTATTTTTGGTGACAAAGTATTTTAAAGTAAGAGAATAGATAATTATCAATCTACGTAGGCCGTATGATCATTTCTTTGATGTAAAATATTAACCTTCCGTTAGAAAATATTTTTGGAGACTGGAAAGTTATGAAGGAAATGCTAAGTCGCACTTAAGAAATGTGTGGCTTGCCAATGTAGAAACTTATTTTTAATAAAAATATGTTGCATGATCTCTTTTTTATTATCCTTCAGTTAATCAACTACACTTCGTGTGTAGTGGTAGTATTAAGTGAAGAAGAATTTTGAGTGTCTTAATCGAACTTTTGAGAATTTTTAAATTTTTAAATAAAGTTAAAGTCCTCTTCTTCACTGACTAATGTCCATTCCATTTTAAAAAGTAAATTTTTGTTTGACAAAAAACACTGAAGTTTAAGGAGAACTGAACTTTTTTGACGTTAATAAAATTGCCACGTCACTGCTTTGATAGGCCACTTTATGTAAATTACGATTGTGTTTCCTTCATTAGCTAAAGAAGTTTTTTTTTAATGAGAAATCTTTTTCCATATGTTTGGTATCAAAGAATAGCCGAAGCTGTTCATTTTCAATGATTACACTTTACAAACTCCAATACATCGCATCTAATAGTTTGATTTTAAAGTACTTGAACTGTCAATTACCAAATATGTTCTACAAATTTTTGGTTGCCATGTGGCAATGTAACTGAAGTTGGTGTGATAGCCTTAACAGACCAATTAAGCGGCCAATATTGATTGCAAGTATTGTGGAATAAAATTGTAAAATATTGATAGCTACTGTCGATTGAGAGATTTTAGAGTTGAAGCCGATTCCTTGTAAAACACTTTACGTTCTCAGCATTTTAGTCCAATCATTGCAGTTTTATGTTTGTATTTAAAAAAAAAAAAAAAAAAAAAACGCCGAAGGAAGAGGTATCACTTAGGCCAGCATGGCTTGATAATAAAGATTTTAATGCAAGTCTCCTTGAGTAAATATCATTGAATGCGATTTTCACTTTTAGATTTATTTTGCATTACAAACACACTCTTTTTAAAAGAATTCGTTACACAAATTATCCGTCAATAGACAAATATTGCAAGATTTTCTATTTCCATTTTTAGTTTTAAAATTTATAATAAAAACAAAGCAATAATTGCACTTTTTGAAACGAGTTAACAATAATTATTGGCCAGGATCAGAAATGTAACACAATAGTTTAAATATTTCATGATAACATGCTGTAGGGTATACGACATGCCACAAAAAGTCGTGCACCAATTTTGAATACAGACAATTGGATGTTTGCGCCCATTTAATGCAGATAAAAATATTGAAATTAAACAACAACAGAGACGGCTAATACAATCAATAAAAAGAAAAATAAAACTTACAAAATTTTATAAAAAAAAAAATTTTTTTTTAATTTCCAAACAATTCTTTGGCTTAAAAATTTCTGATTTATACACACGCGTTTAAACTCTGTGATATAATTTCTTTTAAATTTTTATCATTTTTTTTTTGAAATTCCCAAATCACTTTTTATTCAACACAATTAAATTCGAAATTTAAAAATAAAATCGAATCAATTTTATTCTTTAAATGTTCGCTTAAGCGCGTTCCGTATACGACTAATTGCCAGCACCGTTTGCTCTTAAGTTTTAAATTCTTTTTTTCCCCCAAAACATTTGATTCAAGAAAGAAAATCCGTCAGCTAATACAACAATAATAGCAAATAGCACATAGCAAATATCAGTAGTAGTAGTAGTAGTAGTAGTATTAGTAGCAGTACTAGCAACGTTTAACATAAATTTACTCTTTGTTTTTCAAATGTGTGTTGTTGTTGTTGTTTTTTTATTATCTTTTTTTTATTTTAATTGAGTAAAACTAATAGAAGAAGAAACAGAAAAAGAAAACGAAGACAAAAAAAAAAAGAGGAAAAACTGCACAAAATGTGTGTCGCCGTTTCGTATCCCACAAAATTTTCAACACGAAGAAGCATCAGTTCGTTCTCAGTTCGTTAAGAGTCAGAAAAAAAAACAGCAAATTTACCGCTACACATTATGTTTGCATTTTAGCCTAGTCTAGTATATATTGACTCACGTGCTGTAGTTATTGTTTGTAAATAAAATGCGACATAAAGCTTTAGCTTTAAAGGCCTTCAAAATAAGAGCGAGAGAGAATAGCTTTCGTTTTTGAGAGTTCTGTTGACTTGATTTATCCATACTTTCGAAAAAGCGTAAGTTTTCGGAATTGATTAAATATGGTTTGTAGCTTTGCTAAAAATAATTTCTGTAAAATTGAAAATTGTTGGTGGTAAATGTTCATTGCTGCGTAGCTGGTCTTATTCTCTATTATTTTTAGTTTAGCTTAGATTCTTATTCTATCTCTCTCTGTCTCTCTCTATCTTAACATCTCTTCTTTTCTTCTTCTATTGGATGATCATAATGGAACCTAATGACCACCTAATAACCTTTTATTCAAAAATTAAATTACAAAATAATTTAAATTTTACTTTCTATGGATATCAATATATCACAATATATTTTTATTTTAAGTTTTTAGATGCCGAATAGATGACACAATGGCAACACTTCGTAACTCCTACCACCCATCCCTGTTTCATACCCAAATTTGTTTATAATGAACAATTTGGAACACAATGGCTCCACTAATAGAGGTGAAAATTACATATTTTAGACAAGCACCTGTTAATTCACCACTGATATGTGTTGTACGATGGTTTGTGGTAATACAGTATCTCTTTCGAATAACGGCACTTTGGTGAATTTTAAAATTATTCACCACATCGGGCAAATTTACTACACTTTGTAAAATTTACCACCCTATGAACTCACCTCACCGAATAAATTCACCACACTGGGGGTCAAGTCCAACACACACGCAACAGCAACAACCAACCACTATACAAACGCAGCACAACAAATTTTCACACACAGTTAGGGAGTCTTAAAACGAAATACAAAGAAAGGATAACGAAAAAATGGAATTGTATGGACAGATAATGTTTGAAACTTAGAACATTAAGTGTTACAAGGATATGTTAAACAGTGGAGTTGATTGATTACAACTTTTATATTTCTGTAAGCAATAGATAGTAAAACTATAGCAGCGAAGTTATTGCGCTTAAAATTTACTGAAAAACTTAAACAGAAACCTTAAACAGTTGGCATCACCGTTAATAGAAATGACTGCGCATGCCTGAATTTAACGATTTCTTCTTGGCATATAAGTGTGGTGATTATCATAACGGTCACTGTTAAAGCAAAAGTTTAGATTTTCATTTAATGTAAACCACGGAACGTAGACGAGCGAACACGAAAACCAAGTTTCTCTAAAACAGCATATCGTTGCATAGATTTCAAATAAAATCTAAAATTTCCATTAAAATCATTTCATTAATCAAACATTTCATTCTTTTTCGTTAAAAGAATAAAGAATAAATAAATATTTTGAGAAAATGTGAATGAAAATTTAAATAAAAACGATATTTAACAATAATAGCCAAAAGTATTTTGGTTAAAAGACAAAAAAAACAGGAGAAAAAAAAATTGGAAAAAATTGGAAAAAATACGGAAAATACTGTGTGTAGATACGCTTTAAGGTTTGATATTAAAAAATACAGGAAAATTTCATTGAAAATTTAACCAATAAATGAACAGATTTTTTGAATTTCGCAAAGAAAGCTTGAAACAGTTGAGAAAAAATCATTTGAAATAATTTGGTTTTATTACATTGAACTTGAAATTACACAAAAACCTAGAAAACCCAAAGTGAAAATTTATTAATCATCCAAAGCCTGTCTTTTTTTATCCACCACACGGACACACGGAAAAGCACAGTAAAAGGAACAAAATATTACAATAGAAAGAACAAAAAAAAAAAAAAGAAATACAAATTACGACCATAGTTGAAAAAGAACTAGAAAAGCAGAAAAAAAACACAAAAACAAAAACAAAAACAAAAACGAAACGAATGATTCATACTTGTTATTTGTAGGCAAAACAAGAACAAGAACAAGAAAAAAAGTAAAGAAACAATTTATTACTACAACAATATTTTGGTCCTTTATTTGGATATAAAAAAAAACAAAAAAAAAAAACAAACAAACAGAGAGAGTGAGAGCGACAAACGGAAAACAACAGAAAATACTCTCTCATACTCCCTAAGAAATCCTTTCAAAGTCATTTATTCTTTTACATTAGCTGTACAGCAGTGTATAACGCTGACACATCTACAGCAAACTTGTGACTCTCCTAGTCGCAGAGCAGAGAGTAAGTGTGTAAGCGAGAGTGAAAACAACAATTGTGGTGTGTTTCGGTTTTTTTTTTCCAGTTCGGTGTGTGTTCTATCTGTAACAGACCATTTGTTACTTGTGATTATACTCTCTCCCCATAATAGTTGGTGAGAGAGAGAGAGAGAGAGAGTAAAATAACTGTAGCATAATTTAAGGTACAATATCGATTTAATTTTATTTTAAGTTTATCGATACGAAAAAAACGGAGCAATAAAAAAAAAACTTGAATTTTTGCACGTATTTTGTAGAGAAGCAGGATTCGAAAACAGACATTCGTTACTTCAACTACTATTCTCTTCTACGCATTTCCATAAAATACTGTAAAATTGAAACGAAAACGTAGAAAATAAAAAAAATAAAGAGAAAAACAAAACAACAAACTCCATAAACTCCGAAAGAAAAATAATTAGAACTTCAATTTAAATTTATAAAAATGGGCGAAGAATATAGCCCAGATATTAGCGCTATGACAACAAGTAAGTAAAACTAAAATAATTAAAAGAAATATTATTAAGCAAAATAGTATATTTGATTTGGATTTGTTTTTTTTTTCTTTTTGAATGTTATAAATCCCTTTTTAATTCACTTCATTGTCAATTGTTTAATATGAATGCACAATTAATTGTCTTAAAAGGACGTTAGTCGTGGAAAATGGATTTACGAGTATGGTAGCTGAGTAGTTTTAATGGATTTTTATTTTCTTTTGTTGTTGTCGTATAAAGACAATGCCTTCACGACAATGCCTTTTTTTTTGTTTGTGGGTGTTGCAAACGCGTTGCTGGTGACAAATGGATTTTTCAATTCATCTTTATGTCTTTGAAGCGTATCTCTTGCCATATTGTTAAATCAAAAACATTCATTGTGTGACGAATTTTAGTGAAAATAAATGCTTAAAAAGGGGAGAAAAAAAAGTAGAAAACTAGATTGTGTAAGTCTCAAGGTCCTTGCCACAAAAAAAAAAGTTATAAAAACCTATTAAAATTTAATGATTAGAATATTGTAATAATCTTACAATAATATTTCGTTAGATTAGATTTTTTTTTCTCCAATATCTGTCTGTCCATAGTGAATTTCACAACAAATTTCTTTACTTTTGTGTTCGTATTTAAATATTTTCATGAGCTGAGTAATCTCTACAGTGAACAAAATAAATTTTTTTTCCAGTATGTTTGAAGTTAATTGTCGACTTAGTCATCCATTCAATATCCAGTACTAACACAGCATACAATGCTGTAATACATCAGCCATTTCTTATAAATTTTGATGGTTTTGAAGCACATTCTGATATTATACAATTGCTATGGAACAGAATTTAGTACGAGCATCATCATTATAGTCCACTTTTTTAGTTCAGATCACACAACTAGTAAGCAAAAATGATTTGATGGTTTGGTCACGGTTCAAACACTAGGTCAGACGTCTCCAGCAAAACGAAATATTAAAAAATATTTCTTTGGCGACTTCTTTTCAATAGATTTAAGGCAAAAAAGTTAAACTATAGGTCCTGACACTCATGTATAAAATTAACACACACAACATGACTGGTGTGAGAAACTAGGCCGTAATCGTGACTGAAGGAATTATATATGTATGATGGATATATGTATGATGGATAATTGTATGGTTGACGAATGAACAGTACCTTACGACACTTGGAAGTGCTATTCTAAAAGAAATTCAATTTTCGAATGTTGAACGGTGCATGTCTATTTGAATAGCTAATTTATTTAACTAGTAATTACATCTTAGCTTCTCACACCACCCATGTTGTGTGTGCTAATTTTATAAATGAGTGGCAGGATCTACGGTTCAAAGTCGATGAAATTTTTAAAAACTCTTACAGTTTTTGCTGGAAAAGTGCTGAGAGAAAGTCAACGAAGAAATATTTTTTTGTATTCCGTTATATTTCGGGTATGAACCACGTCTTTGCATCTAATAAGCTAACCCACACTACCTACTAGACTACGGTGACTTCACTGAAATATATTAAGCTGCGAAATTAATCCTTGAATGGTTTTGTCTTCTTCTTAAACTAAGTAACTAAGTATGGCTGCCTTCTTTAATTTCTTAAGAATGTCCGAGGTTTATACAATTTGCTTTTATAAAAGTTGTGTGAAGTAATATGCACATGTAGCTCCAAAAGCCTTTGTTTTTTTGTCATAAGGCTCGAACGTTGTCTTGGGCATTATGTACGAAATACAATGACATTTAAATGATCTGCAATAGGTAATAAAATACGGTCTAAATCAGCCCTTAATGCATATCTAATAGTAACTTATTCCGGTTGCAATGCAATTTCACAATTAATTATGGGTTCCTCAAGCCAATTTTGCTTCTTGATGTAATTAATCAACGAGTAAGAAATGGGTTTCATTGCCGAAGAAAATTATGTTCGAAAAATCTGAATTGAAATGCTGATAATGCAGTGGAAAGTAGAAATTTGAAACACCCGTCACACGTTCTTTCAGAAGCGAATACATTACGATGGTACATTTGCAACGTATGAATAGTAGGATGATTATGACGACCATATTCATCACTTCTGTTCTAAGTTTCACATAGTTTGGCAAAATTTATACGCAATAAAGGAAACTGTAAACTGTTAGAGTCTTATCAGGGTTGGAAACCACTAAATGGATAATCCGATATATTTATTACTTCTCACTGAAATTATAATCAGAGTCTATTATGGGCCTTTTACCATTACTCACCACACTGTGGCTCCAGAGGAATCTTCTAATGAAGTTTCGAAAGTTTTAGGTGAAGAGCAATTGGTTCAGAGGCCTTACATTATTCCGTATAAGCTCATACTGAATACTGCTAACTACTGTTAGTCGACTCTTTCCTTCAGACATCCAATTCTGGCTAAGCCACAGTTTGAACCTATAACAACCAGTATAAAAATGTATCACAACACATTTGCCCCCCCTATAGATAGAATAGTATGATGTGGGGGATTCACTTCAAATTAAATGATTCGTAAGAATAACACAAACACAGCATAGTGTTATTAGAAATTGTCATATGAGGTGTATCCCATACCTTATAAAACTCAGTTGTAAAGGTAAAATTATTGCCGGAAATATGCCATTTTAAAATTTCCCTGGCGAAAAATATTCTTAATTTTCTTCAGTACATTTCTAATTTCAACCTTTAATCATTCATAATGGAAACAAAAATAATTTTATATTCTTCTTCTTCTTCTTCTTCTTTGTTGTAGTACTTCCAGCTATTTTGGGTCTCATATCAGCAGGTGCCCTCTGGGCAGTTGCTTGTATATGTGCCCGTCAGATGCGTGCACGTAATCGCAAACAGAATCAACATGATTCGACATTTCCATTCCAACCAACACGTCGTCCGACAGCTGTTCGTTCGCCTAGTGGCCAACCGCCTCACTATTTGAAGAAATCGCCATCACCTACGGGCACTAAACAGTTGGGCATATTGCAACCCATGCAGGAACAGACCGCTACATCGCCCATTTCACCACAGACAGTAAAGTATATGGAAGAGGATGAGACCAAGTCATCGAAGCTAAACAAATACAATGGCAATGATAAACTTTCACCCATGGAAACCAAAAGCCCTACCGGCAGTAATGGCACCAACGGTATGCATAGCAATGGCGCTAAAGGTTCCAATGGCAATCAGGTAGCGGTGATGCAGGACTCTATGGTTAGCAATATGAGTGTAAGTGAAATGAATATGGAACAGTATGGCAAATTGGGTTCAATATTCTTTAAATTACGTTACTTGGCTGAGCGCAACGCTTTGATGGTCTCAATCATACGTTGTCGTGGTTTGCCCTGCAAGAGTGGTGGTGGCAATAGCGGCAGTAATTCGTCTAATGGCAACAAATCCAGTGAGATACCAGCCGGCATGAATGGTCGCACCCAATCGGCTACAGATCCTTATGTCAAATTGCAACTGTTGCCGGATAAACAACACAAGGTTAAGACTCGCGTAGTTCGCAATACCCGTAATCCTGTCTACGATGAGGATTTCACTTTCTATGGCTTGAACATTAACGACTTACAGAACATGTCTTTGCATTTTGTCATATTGAGCTTTGATCGCTACTCACGTGATGATGTTATTGGTGAAGTAGTTTGCCCTCTATCCTCCATTGAAATTGGTGACATTTCCAAGGAAGCCTTGTCGATTAGCAAGGAAATTCAGCCACGCAGCTTAAAAATACGCGCTCAAGGCCGTGGTGAACTATTGATTTCATTGTGCTGGCAACCGGCTGCCGGACGCTTGACTGTTGTGCTATTGAAGGCTCGTAATTTGCCTCGTATGGATGTGACTGGCTTGGCTGATCCTTATGTCAAGATCTATTTGCTATACAATGGCCAGCGTATTGCAAAGAAAAAGACGCATGTCAAGAAACGTACACTAAGTCCTGTTTTTAATGAAAGCTTTGCTTTCGATATACCCGCAGCTGAGGTAAGTGTCACGACGTTAGGTTATTAATATGAAGTAAACTGTACAAACGATTGTTTGTGTTTTAGGGTACTGGTGCCACCTTGGAAGGAGTGTCACTTGAATTGATGTTGCTCGACTGGGATCGTGTTACCAAGAATGAGGTAAGTTGGTCTGAAGTTGGCACTCTCTGGTGCAGATTTTAGTTAAGCGGCGTGATTGTATTTCGAAGATTTCAAAACTGAAATTGCAACTGAGAACGGTATTCGATACAGGAACATAATAGTGGAGTTTTAGTGGCCTCAAATGGATGGCATGAATCTCAGCACAATAGGATTCCAGCAAGCCTGTGAAACTTGTCTCAACACTTTTGCAACAATTGATTGTAGCAACGATATCCAGAGCAAATAATTTGGAAGATCTGGATAAGAATTCAATTCAATATTTATTTCAATCGGATGATTTTTTTCTTTGGGGTTTTGTGAATTCTTGGACTTTTGCAAATAACTTGCTTTAATAAGAATTACAACCTAGTTTCTCACACCACTTGTGTTGTATGCGTTAATTTTATAAATGAGTGGCAGGTCCTACTGTTTCATGTCGACTGTGAGCGACAGATTTGAGATCAGTTTTGATTGAGTTAAAGTGTTTGCAGAAACCTGCTAAAAAGAATTGCCGCACCCCTTATCATATTATATCGACTTCATCTCTATGAAAAAATCAGCGTAAATTTTGTGGATTTTATTTTATTCCACACCTAAATGGAACGTTCATATCACTCTCGGGTCTTGCTTTCCTTTGAGCCACTATTCTTTTAAAATATAACTGAAAAGGTGATTATTTTCAATGGCATGCGAGTTTAATCAAACGGTTTGGTTCTTAAAAAAATATGTCATGTGGTCCATTTTATTTTTAGTTCAATTGCAACAGTTTCTTTTTTATTTTAATCCTAAAAACCGGGATTCAATATTTTTACGTTTTTAAAGAGTAAAAATATGAGTGAAATATGAGCTCGTAGATTGCAAATAAAACTAGAAGTAAATTTTTGTTTTAATTTTAATTAAATCCTTTATTAATCACACAAATTTTGTGTGCCACTGTTCACAACTGATTCTAACAACAACAATTGCTTTATTTGTTATTTCTTCGTTTATGCCCTTTGCGATAAACAATAACAATTACGATACAATTGTTCTGAAGATCTTTGTAACGGAGATCTTTAAACCACGATTGGTTTACTTCACACGCAACGCATCTCCACACAAGACTGAATGAACTTCAACACCGATTTCGCATGCTTTGTCTTGCCTTTTATATAGCGCTCTAAACAGTCTGATGAATGTTCTCTTAGGTGAAGGTTCTAGTCTTTGCCTTTACGAGATTTCCATGAATGTAGGTAGACATGTTGTTTACATTCATATATGTTTTCTTCTTTGTTGTTTTTGTATCTTGCTTACGTTCGTCTCTTTAGAGTTGTTGTTGTTTGTTGTTTACTTGTTTATTCCTTTTTCTTGTTATACTGATATTGTTGTTTATTTGTTAATTAAGTAAACATGTCCGTTGTTTTGTTTTTGTAGCCTTTGTTTAACATTTTAATGTTAAACAATGTTACACCATTTCCATTTTCGTAACAATATAACAACCAATCCAACAATTTGTAATTGTAAGTAAAAAATTCCTGTTTTAATTAGAAAAAGGTGTGATATTTGATATTTTCCTTACAAAGAACATGAATTAATAGTGCGAATACATGGGAAATATTTTTTTTTTTTTTGTTTAACAGGTAATCGGACGACTTGAATTGGGTGGCCCCAATTCGAGTGGCACAGCTCTTAACCATTGGAATGAAGTATGCAATTCACCACGAAGGCAAATTGCCGAATGGCATAAGTTAAACGAGTAAATGGGCTCATCATTGAACATTAAACGTCTATTGAGAGTACACAATAGCGATAGGGAAAGAGAGAGAAAGAGAGAGAGGATGTTGGAGGATAATATGATTTGAAATCGTAACAAAAAAAAAAAAATAAGAATTATTAGAGAAAATATTCAACGTATTATAAATAAGTTAACGATAAAAACACAGAAAAAAAGAATTAATTTAAGAATGGAAGATATACCAGCAAAAAAAGAAAAAAATAACAAAAAAGGAAATAAAATCTTTTACACATAAAAAGAAAATAAAAAAAATAAACTCAATATGAAAATAAAAGAAAAAATGGAAACCTTAAATGAATAATTAAAAAATCTCTTAAAACAAGAATTTTTATGTAAATTATGTCGACAAATGAAATTCAAATTCAAAACCAAAAAAAAAAAAAAAGTGAAAATAAAATTCAATAAACACGATATTAAATTTGAATTAAAGAAACAAAAAAAGACCAGGATTATGTTTAAAGCATAAATTTAAAAACTGTGTTTAATTCTAACACCGTATAAAAAAAAAGAAAGCTACAATACTCATGAACACAAGTATTATAGAGCAGAGTAATGCCAGTTGCATTATGTAAGAATGTCTGAATATGTTTAAATAAATAAAATATACACTCAAAGCATAAATGTTAGTAATGATATTATTATTTTAATTATTATTTGTCTCTATTATCATATTTTTTCTTTAATATATTCTTTTCATTTTTTATTTTGTTGGATTTTATTTAAAAAAAAGAAAAAAAAAATTAAAAAGTATATGTATTATAACAACTTCAAAAGAGAAAATAAAATGTAAGAAAAATTAAAACTGTATGAATGAATATTGCTTAATTATTTAAATAATATGTATTAAAAACAAAGAAACATTATAAATATTATTATTATTATTATTATTGAATTATGATTCGAAAATAAAAACCTCCAAATATGCAAAAGAAAAACAAAAACAAAAAAAAAAACAAATAAGAAAAAAATATATTATAAATGTATTATGTTTCTACGTAATAATAATAATAAAAAAAAAAAAACAAAAACCAAAAACCAAAAAACAAAAAAAAAATGATTAAAATTATGCATTAAAGAAAAATCAGAAATTATTTTCCAAAAAGCATAAAGAAAGAGAAAAGAAAAAAAAACTAAAATTAAAATTAAATGTTAGTCAAGAGAAGATTATAAAAGAAATTGTATTAGAATTATATGCAATTAGTTGTAAGTACCCTAAAAGTTTAACAATATATACACAACCAATCCCCCAACCAACCCCCAATCACCCTTGACAGAAAGCACTTTAGTTTTTTTTTTTTTTTTTTTGGTTTTTTCCATTTGGGTTTCCTTCTCCTACACTACTACACTTTACAACACAAATTATGTAAAAAAAAAAAACAATGAAGAAAAAAGGAAAAAATATGATTATTTATTTAATTTAACATTAAGTGAGAAATGAATCTACAAATTTACACAAAGAAATAAAACAAAACAAAACAAAAATAAACAAAAAACAAATCGCATACAAAATCGAATACAATTGTATTACAATCATTTATTTAATCGAATATTATAAATTTTTTTTTTATTATTATTATCAAAGAAAAAAAAATAAATAAAAACCAAACAAATGATAAACAATTTAATTTTAATAGTTTTAAAAAAATATATCGTTTATATTAAATTTAATTTTATTAGAATAATTTTAAATATATTTTACAATTAACCTATTTATTAATAATAATTTATAAATGATTTTGGTTAAATAAACGCAACTCAATCGATGAAATTGTAAGTTGGACATTAAAGTTTTTTTTTTATTGTTAAATAAAATCTCTTTTGTTTTTTAAATTCAAAAAATCAACTTAAAGTTTATTGGCTTGGATACCGTTATCTTTTCAGATAGCTAAGACCTAGAAGTGTAAAGTCTTCAGCTAACCACTTAGGTGTTTACGGAGTTCAGTTCAGACATCATGTCGTTTAATATGGTTAAAGATTTAGATTTAAAAATATATTCCTTATACACGTAACTTATGTTAAATAATGATAGCAAGAGAATACAATCGAAGTTGAGCAATTACTGCAGGGGATATAACATGGCTTGCAGATTAGAAGAAATAAAGAGGAAAATCTTCGCTTGGACTACTCACGATAAAGTCCTTTAAACATTTTATTTGCCACTACCTCGAATTGTCAATAATTGATCACAATACCATCTCTATCCCTTGCTTTGATAATAATAAAGCATTCACAATACGTCTCCATTGTCGCACTGAGTCCAACGACTGTTATCCGGCATAACTTATTATAAGGGGTAGTAGTGAATCCCACGTTTTAAAATTTTTTTTTTTGTTTAATTTGTTGCCCGAAAACTGATCTTTCTGCCTGGCTGAGTTATACAAATCCAACGAACTAAATTATTTGTCTTTAATCATCCGAAAATAGGAAGGACTTTATGAATATTTTTTTTTTCACCGTCTTAAAGTCCCATTTAGTGAATATTTTTTAAAAGAACAAAATTATCTCATTTTCTAGCATATTTTTATAAAACCATTTCAATTAGTAAGTGCAATATTGCAATTCATGTAAAGTTCGTATACATTTAACTGCATTGTTTAAATTTTCTCGAGAAATATTTGCTTAATGTGACTGTAACTTTAATATTCCAGATTTTGAAAATTTTAAGGACTCGTTTTATTATATTACAATGCTTAGAATAAATTTCTAACAAAGAATTCAAGTCCAACACAATAATCTAGTTCATCTGATCCCCTGGTCTTGTGTTCAAAAGTCTACTCTGGTAGATTTGACGGCTAACTGGCGAGTAAGTGATAATGTATGTGATCCAAGAGATGATCATTGGTTTTATGAAGCTTTTTTTTAATAAATTTCACGTGTCGCTTGAAAACTGACTGTTCTTGCTTGATTCGCTTGAGACTGCAAATTAAAATTTTTGAAAATTAAAAAATAAAATTTAATTTTATTGTTAAATGTTAAACAGATGCAAACAGAATGCAAATGTTAATCATTACGATACTGTGTTATATATTGCAGATGTAGACTCTGAACATCATTTCCTTCTGATAATCTGTCCAGTAGTAGTAGAAAAGAATTAAGAGTTTATTCAATTTATGACTAATTTTTTCATTTCATTCCAATCTATCTTTCATCGTTGTTGATTTGTTTGCCAATTTCCATTAAACTTTAATAAAACAAAAAATAAAAGTACAAATGATTTACATACATTCATTAATTTATATCTTTTTTACATAATTATGATAAGAATTATTTATTTTTTTAATAATAAATTGAATGACGTTATAATTAAATTAAAAAAATAAAAAAATATATAAAGAAAGCCCAGATTTTTTTCAAATAATTTAAATATGAAAACATTTAATACTCCGGTAAAATCATTCTTCAGAAAACAGTAATTCAATGAATTTTAAGACAAGAAAATTCGCTTAAAAAGCTTTAATAAAACACACACACAAACACATTTAAAAATTTTCTACCCACACATAGTAAGAATTTACACTCGAAATACGCTAAATTTAAAATGCAAAATAAAAAATTTAAGAAAAGAAAAAACAAAACAAAACAAAAAAAATCACAAAATCAAGTTTTATATTCTAGACGACAACAAAAAGAAAAATTTCATAAATTTTATTACAATAAAACAAAAACAAAAACAAAAAGACAAAAAAAAACAAAACAAAACAGAAAACAATAAAATTTTATTAGCTACAGCACCATGAATAATACAAATTATCAAAATCAATTTAAAAAAAACCCAAAAAGAGAAAAAACAACAACAACAAAAAAAAAAATAATAATAATAAAATTCAAAATTAAACTTGAACTTCTTCACAGCTTTCTTTATTTTTATAATAAAACAAACAGACAAATACAGGATTTTTATAGAAACTATTTAAAGGAATATTTGATACAGTAAAACTATACAAGTTGGCTGCACACATTTGATTGCTTAATACAGGGATTACAAATTTCATGTTAAATTAATTAAGTTTTGTATTAAATTTGTTGTCTTTTTCGTTCTTCTTTTCCAAATAAGCAATTATTTGGGGGAAAAAAAGTTCTCATAACCCCAAAAGTTGGCAATGATAAATGCATAGGATGCCTAAAACTGTGCTTGATATTTTATATGTGAATAGCAAGTTTCAAACATAAGTTGGTAATACGCTACGCTTTTGTTTGATAAAATTCTATTAAAAGAGTTTTTAAACTGCCTAACATGCTTTAATTCTCCTAAAAAAATGCTCTTTTAAGCAAGAAAATACGTAAAAATATGTTTTAAATTAAATTAATCAACAAGAGACTTTAAGCAGCCCAAATGCATACTTTAATTTATGAAAAAAATTGTTTATTCTGAGTCATATTGATATCTTCAATATTACTTAACAAAACTTTAAATGTTTATAATGTTTATAATTTTTTTTTAAAACAATTTGTTTATAAT
Source organism: Sarcophaga bullata (assembly GCA_005959815.1). Lineage (NCBI taxonomy): Eukaryota > Metazoa > Arthropoda > Insecta > Diptera > Sarcophagidae > Sarcophaga > Sarcophaga bullata. The sequence continues at coordinate 377,717 of QOCX01000173.1, forward strand.
TTAATTGCAAAGTCGGTCTTATTAAGATGCTCGAGAGTATGCCTTTGTTTACATATCTCTTAATATCGTATTATATTGTGCATTGCAGTCTGAAAGCCCTAACTAAGACTGTATCTTACAAATAGTCTGAATATTAACGTATAAGCATCTAACATTATTTAAAAAAAGAAAAAAAAATTGTTACGATATATGTTTTGAGTTCTAATACGCAACGTAATACATTCGCTTTTTAGTGGGCCATATGTACTCAAATAAAACTGCTTTGCTAAGAATTTTAAGCGGTTTTTTTAGTGAGTCTAATTGAAATGAATTCAAATTATTTGAAATAAATTATTTATTCGAAGAAAACATGCAAAATTTTGCTACAAAATTAAGTAATTCTATGAATGCTGCTTAAAAACTAGTGTTGGGTAATGTCTCAAAGGAAACAACAACAAAAAAACATTCGCCGATTAAATGCTAAAACAGTTCAAATTTATTTTTTTTTATTAAATAAATTGAAAATGGAAATTATTTTTTGGAGGAACTATTGGAACTTTAATTAACTACCGAAATAGAAAGTAATCCAGTAATAAAGAGAACAAAAGAGATTTCCATATTCCGGAGTCTGGAGGCAAAAACAAACTTAATTTTTTCAATTTTGTAATCAACTTGTATAGGAAATACTTTTAGTAGAACAGCTCAATTTAAATACAATATTTAAAGACACACACTTACACTCTTATATACAATATGTATGCTCTATATGAAAAATATTTCAAAGAATTGCTTTAAATTTAAGAGAGAAATAGAATAGATTTATAAACTCACATCATAATTAAAAAGAAAAAAAGAAAATAAATAAAAATTAATTACAATTAAATAAAGTATTAAACGAAACAAATGCTAAGATTTCAATAAAAAAAAAAAAGAAAAAAAAAATTATTACAAAAATATAAAGAAAAACAAAAATTGATCCCTCCAATTACAGAAAAAACAAAAACAAAAAAAAAAGGAACAAAAGTAATTAAAACAAAGTAACTTATAATACTTTACTATAAAGAATTAAAAAAAAAAATAAATACAAGAAAGAAGAACACAGGAAATCTCAATAATTAATAAAAAACAAATTCAAGGCTTTATTTCTGTAACAAAACAAAAAAAAAAACAAAAAAAAAAGAAATTAAATTATAAGAAAAAATTGTTTCGAACGTAGAATTTATTATTCCGTTTTTTTTCTTATTATTTATTATTACATTGGCAAATTATTCTCTTATATTATTATATTATGTATTATTATTGTATTATTGATAAATTTTTCATTGTGTAAAAGATGAAATAATATATGTAATGTAGTAAGAAAAAAAAAATAATAAATAAAACATTTTAATATATAAATTTATATAACTGAAACTGATTGAAATTAAATAAAAATGAAAAAAAAATCACAACAATAACAGCAACCACTAACAAATAAAATAAATTCTCTTTTAAAATATAAAATCCTTAATAAAAATTCATATTTTACAAAAGGATACACAATACAATTTCTCATAGTGTAGTAATGATAATAAACAGTTGCATACTTTTAGTTACGCTGTATGTAATAAGATATATAAAGTCTACTATAAGGCTGGCCGTAACAAATTTTCTGATTACTTTCTCTTTAATTGTTAAAAAGTATTTTGTGTATCCTTTCGTTTGGTAATTCATTAAAAAAATTTAAAAAAACAAAATATCTTATTTTTTTGGTTAATTATTAATTAAAACCACAATACCATTGAATCGATTTATTGATTGTATTTGTTTCAATATTTATTAAAAAAAAAATATTCCATATTCCATTGAAAATATCATTTCAAGTGTCGTATGTATTGAAATATATACAGTATTACCCAAATATATCGAACTATATAAACATAAAGACATACATACATACGTATTTAACAAATATAAAGAAAAGAAATGCGATAAAATTTTAAATACAATTAAAAGAAGAATTTTTGAAAATGTGAAACCATATTAACCATTCAAATTAAATCAATTATACTCCAAAAAGCTAAATAACTGAGAAGAAAATTAAATTCTAATTAAAAAAAAAACAAAAAAAAAATTGAAAGAAAACCTAAGACAACCTACATACAACGTACTTACATACATACATACATATACATACATACATAGATTGCATATAATTGGAATAATGTTAATTTCAATAAACGATATATATTATAAAACAAAAACAAAAACAAAAACAAAAATAAAAATAAAAACAAAAATAAAAATAAAAATAATAATAAAAAAACAATAAAAAAAATCCAATAGTTTTGGTTCCCCCTTTGATAAGCGGTAAGTAACATTATTTTCCAACATCCAACGTGAAAAACTGGAGAATCCGACGAGTGGAGATGTTTACATCTCCCTTTATTGATGTGTTAATAGAGTTTGAATAATGTAACGCCAGGCCCCAAAAAGTAATGAGTCTTAATGGCAATATGTGCCACACTTTACAGGATTACAGGAAAAGTATAATAAAACATCAGCTTGTGCAATATCGGGATTTAAATAAACAAATCACCGGTAGAACCGGTAAATTTAAATATTCTGGAATATGCACCACTTAAATGCGAAAAGCAAAAGTTGTTATTATTATTCTCGTGTATTGTCGTGTCGAGTATCTTGGTAGTGTTCTAGACTAACAGCGTGAATGTCGTGGGTTCGATTCCTATCAGAGACTCTGGCCTGTTACACTACAACCAGCATGAGGTGTATGTTAATCAGCTCTCGTAAGAGTTATAATATAATTTGTAATTGTATTCTAATTAGTAGCATAAATAAATAAATAAAATAAATATTATTGTCGTGAATACTATTTAAGCTATTGTACTCCTTATAATCTTTCCAGCTTGTCTATTGCGCTAACAAACTTCAGCATGCTGTTCGATCTCAATAATTTCTTGTACCAATACCAGGGTGTTACCTTTAAGAATGTATTCTGATGGTTCTTTCCCATAATTGTAGATTCTACATGTTGCTTTCGATACGAATCCCATTCTGAAGCAGTTTTTAGTTTGAGTTGACAGTGTGAACTGCTAAAAGACCAACCATAGCTTACTCTCGGATTAGTCTAATGCATAACACAAATCTCTTCCTGCTGTAATATAACAACAGAAGTTGTGATTGCTTCAAAGTTGTGTTTCAGTTGAATGCGTTGTGAAGAGTTGTTGCCTCTCTTTATCTTCTCTTTCGTTGAGTATATCTTTCCTCATCAGCGACTTTAAAGCTCCTTTCCACGCATTAGTGATTACAATTCTTTAGTTTGGATTACAATTTAGCATCTCATACCACTCATGTTGTTTGTGTTCCTTTGAGTTCATGAGTGGCGGTACCGACTGTTCAATATCGTTTCCAAATGACAGCTGAATTTTATACCAATAAACTGTAATACATTGTGTAACTATTTCTAAAGAAATCCATTAATTATTTCCAACAAAAAAAAACCATATTTTTTTATAATACTCTGACGTTTAAGTTTTTTTTTTTTAAATGAGAACTAAGCAACGATTTAAGTTCTGCTTTCTGCTTCATTATTAAAATCTCTTTTCAGAGCCTTTACATCACATCGAATGTATATGTTTATACATTCTAAGGTGACCACTATAGAGTGGCTATACCAAATTGTACGAGATTGATATTTAACGCGATCATTTTATTCTCTTATTAAAATACGTTTTGATTAAATCGGAAATCAGTTTGAATAAGCTGTTCAGTGCGTCAAGTTAATATTGTTATTACGCTAATAAAACGTGAAAATAATTGAATTGTTATATGAAAACAACAAAAACAACTAAAGATAATTAAATTAAAAAAAAAATATTATAAATAAATTATAGAAATTTAATTATGAAAATTTATCGAAATATTTATCGATCTCTGATAATTGGGATTTTGTTATGCTGGATAAATTTCGTAGAAGGTAAACAGTTGATAAGAGGCGATTCTTTTCTTTATAATTGTTTTAGGAAAACCCAAGATGATCTCATTGATCATTGCTACAACAAATACAACAATACAAAAAACAACAGATATTTGTTCAAGATTATATATGCAAATAATAATTAAATTATTTTCATTTATTGAAAAATTCTTTTAAGAAAAAGATTTCCAGCAGCCCTTTTAAGTTATGATTGGTATTATTGGCGGCACGATTTACTGCATTATGCGGCTTTTATTTACGCCAATCAGCCAATTCACGCAAGTTGAAGCAGTTTTCACTTAACGAGTGAAATATATTTGAATATGGCCACCGATTGTAAGTTGTATTGTAAAATAGACCGGGATAAATTATATCTATGGGGCGAAGTCGCCGTAGTCTAGTGGGTAGTGTAATGCCTTATTAGACGAAAGGCCAGGGTTCGAGTCCCCGGTCAGACATCAAAAACGAAATATGAAAAAAATATTTCTTCGGCGGCTTCCTCTCAACAGTCATCTGCCAATAACTCTGAGAGTAAATAAAATTGCCATGAAAAGTTTCTCAAAAATCTGTCGTTCGGAGTCGACTTTAAACTGTAGGTTCCGCCACTCATGTATAAGATTAACACACGCAACATAAGTGGTGTGAGAAGCTAGGCCGTAATCCTGATTGAAGGGTTGTAATGGTCAATTATGTATGTATGGGGTTGACTTCTATTTTATTTTACTTAACTTACACTCCACTCAGGCTTACAATCTACCTCCTCACACTATCCATATTATTTGTGATAATTTTATCCATGAGCGGCAGTATCAACAGCTTAAATTCGATTACGTATCAAGAGTTTTCTGATATAATATCTTACATCATCAGCGTAGATTGTAATCAGTAATAAATAAAGAGAAGATAAGAATTCGTAAATTTATTTAAAATTTTTTTTGGTTCTATTTTTTATTGTAATCATATCACTGAAGTTGTCTTTTCTACGGTAAGGAAACGTGTCATAAAAAACTTGTTCGCTATTAGTTCTCCGGTTTTTGTTACATTAACAATGTTGTGCTCAATGAATATTTCTCTTAATTTATGCAAAATGTGTTTCATTTTAAAATTATTAAAACGGAATTTCTGTTATTTCGATTTGCGTTTATAATTAGCACGATCTGCGTGCAATGATAGTGAGTGGGAATGTGATGACGGTCAGTGTATTGGCGAAGACAATAGATGTGACGGCATAGTGGATTGTCTTGATCGTTCCGATGAAATAGCCGAAAACTGTATTCATTATCGTGAAACTTGCCAAAAATTCGCTTTTCGCTGTTTCTATGGAGCATGCATCAATGGTAAGGCGAAATGCAATGGCATTCAGGAATGTGCTGATAATTCGGATGAGTTAATATGTACCAGAAAAGATCATACCGATTTTCAGGGTACTTGGTAAGTGAATATGTGTTTACAATATATTATAAGAAAACGTTTGAAAATTAAAAACCTATTCTTTCTAGCAATGAAAATGAAATACAATGCGAGACCTCAAGGGAGTGTATAAATTCAACTTACATGTGCGATGGTTATAAACACTGCAGAGATGGTTCTGATGAATCCTTGTCGTTATGTGTTCATCTTGAATGTGTAGATAATGGTTTTCAATGTGGTTATGGTGCCTGCGTAGATGAAAATGCAAGATGTAATGGTACTATCGAATGTGCTGATGGTTCCGATGAAGCTTGGGATCTGTGTGGTAAATCCAGAAAGAAAAATCCAATTAAAAGATCACCAACACCTACACCCACGCCCAATCCGACTCAATTTAGCAGCTGTCTTATACCAAACACACCACAAACTCGGGACATGTCATTCAAATTGCATCCTCTCAACGAAACTATTGCAGCCGGTTCACTGGTGGATAATTTCGATACAATCCACATTGAATGCACAAACAAATTTACTCTTAGAGGAGAACCGAGTCTCTTGTGTCAAAATGGTGCCTGGAATTATGAATTTCCCTTGTGCCAAGGTAAGTAGGACAATTCATATTGCAGTCGTACAAATTCCTTCACACAAATTTTAATCCTTTACTTGAATAGGCTTTTGTGATGGCACCCTATTGAGTGGTATTTCTATACGTGCTATATGTGATTATAATACTAGTCTTACAGAGTGTCCGAAGAATATTCGTGCTGGTACTGGAATTCAAATAAAATGCGCTTATGGCTATTCGAGACCCGAAAACAGTCCTCAATATATTAAATGCTTACCAGATGGTTCATTTGATAAAAGCCCTATAAGTTGTCAACAACGTTGTGGTCGAATTGCACCCAATGCTGTGTCTTTAACTAAGAACGGCATTGTAATTGAACCCAGTTCAGCACCGTGGCATGTTGCTATTTACGAGAACAACAGTGTTAATTACGATTACATATGCAGTGGTTCTATCATTTCACCTCGTATCATTCTAACAGGTAATAAATAGCTCACGGGGATGAGTTTACTCTTTGGATCTTGTTTCTAATTTTATTTCTTTTTCAATCATTTTAGCTGCTCATTGCTTCTGGGATGAACCGACTTTAACAGTGAGAAATTTTACCGAATATCAAATTATAGCTGGCCGTAGCAATAGCAACTACACAAAGGAACAGAATGAATACTCACAGATCGTAGACATAGGGGAAATACATGTGCCATCGGAGTAAGTCCATAAAAATAAGTGTAGGCTTCAGTTTTATTTTATTATTAACCGGTATTGAGGTTAATAAATGTTTGCGGAAAGTTTGTTTGTATGTATGTATATGTCGCTTGAAGAGCAGATTTTATATTTGGAAATGTGAAGCATAATTTTTATAGTGCTCCGAATGTCTGATTTTACTATTGAATGCGTTTTTTAAGGAGAGAGTTGTGAGCTCACCATTACTGGATCCAACCCTATATTCTATAGAAAGTCTGTATCTTGTACAAAATTTTCAGCTTCTTGTAGCACAATACTCCAAGATGAGTTATGTCTGGCCTATTAGCTACTCTAGAATACTGGGACCTCGAGATCATAAAAGCTGGGCAACCACATAAAAATTATTCCATGTCCAGCATTCGTTACTATCTGCAGTGCTTATGCAACAAAGGTGAACATGTTACGGCAATCTCAACATGCGCATGATTTCCTCCCATGGGAATTGTTCCAGAGTATCTGATCAATTTTCAACACACTGTGCCATAGCCGATGCGCATAGTATTTGTGTATACTTACTTAGTTTGGTCTTAAATGTAAATCAAGACATTGGGTTATGAAGCTTATTGTGTGGCCCCATTAGCCTGAATATTCGCTCTCTGATGTTCGATTAATTATTGATGACTAGGTATGTGTACTGCTCTATATCTGGAGTGATTGTTACTATCCTCTTTACATACCAGGACGATCCTTGATTCCCTATCCTAATAGCATAACGTCGTATTGGATTTAATAGTGAATTTTAATCCAGAAATTTACAAATTGACCAATAAGACGATTAATTTTGAAGAGTTTCCTTTTAGTTATTGAGAGTTTTAAAAATTCCCCTATCAGGAAAATGTACTCTTGAAGACATTGAGGTAGGGGCAAGCATGCAAGCAACAGAAAACAGTTTAATTAGCAAAGTTAAAAGTTTGTGTGTGTGGCTGTCTTTTGTGATTCCAGAAGTAATCTAGGGGGCGCATTGTTCCTTACTCTTCAAGATATTCTTTTTATCAACAAACAACCTTTCAAAGTTTATAGAAAAAAATCAATTGTTTTCCCCCCCCCCCAAACTCAATTCTTCAATAATTTTAAGATGAGAATATAATTACATCCTGTGGTATCCTCAGCAGTATACTTGTTTTACAATAAGTGCTAAGGTATTTTTTAAATGGGTGTAGTTCTACGTTCTTGACAATAGCAGGGCGAATGGCATGAAAATAAATCCAGTAAAGTCTCATCTTGAACCCAATCTCTAGAAACATTTTTCGTTTCATCGACTATTAATCAGTTGCATTCGGAATTGTTAGTCGATAGGCCAATAGGTTAGTCGACCACTTACAAAATAGCACGCTAAATCTAATAACCCGGGTTCTCTAGAAGTTATGATTGGCGGTTATAATTACCGTATGCTAAGGCCTTGAAAACAGTGCCCTATAAATCTATAAAAAAGTCTTCAGTTATTAGAAACCTAGAAGGAGGGTAATAAAATTTCAATGACTAATAAAGTTTAAGATAGATTGAGAATTGATTGATCGAATCTGATTTTGGTTATCGGGATTGCTGAAAGAAGTCTTCATATATGCTTCTATGGCAACCATTTCTTAATAAAATAAAATTAAATAGTGAATTACCCGTTATTGTTTAATTGTTTTCGCCTTTTAGCATATTCACATACAGCTTTCCACTATTCGTACTTAGCCAAGCTTCACGATGCTATAAGTGCCCCGTATTAACAATAGTAGGCCATTATTGTATTCTCTTTAAAGCTAATAAAAAACCTTGATAATCTTTCATTGCAAATACTTGAGTATTTACAATTTATTTGTCGTTCTTTTAGATATCGTGGTAAAAACATGCGTCAACAGGATGATATTGCCTTTGTAAAACTAAAGAATCCATTAAGATACAGTGAAACCATTGCATCGATTTGCCTACCAAAAGTGGAACGTGATACAGTATCTAAGTATGTGGTGTCTAATGAGAAGGGTTTCATTACCGGTTATGGTCTAAGGAATCAATTGGAAAGATTAAAAATGTTAACATTAGCATATCATGATTGCAATCGTAAAAGTCCTCCAGATGCACCGATCGCAACTGATAAATTTTGCGTTTACAACAATGAAGGTGCTTCGATTTGCCGTGGTGACAGTGGTGGTGGTTTCTTTCAACAGTTTAAGAATTTTGATGACAACGAAATTGTTTATAAATTATTGGGTGTTATTAGTAAGGTATCCACCACGACAAGTGATTGTACGCGTACCGACGATGATTCATATGTGGCCATAACTAATATATTCTACATGGATCCGGATTTCTATAAGAAATTACAAAATGCCCTAAAAGAGGATGTTAGCTTATTTTAGTTTTAATATGATTAAGCTTATCAATGTAAGTGAATATTTGTAAAAGAAATTGTGCAATAAAGATTACTTATATAGTTTTGGGTTCGGTTTTAAAAATTTTAAAAAATCATCTTTGGACTGCCGAACTACGAGATAACTCGTAGTTTTGTTCTTTTCTTTTTTTTTTCTGTCGTGGAAGGCAACGTGTCAAGAGATCCACGGGTCAATCGACCACGAAATTACGTCAAAATTAAACACGTTATGGCGTTGCTCTATTAAATCAATAGAATAAGGGACACTGATAATAACCCTAGGAACACTCGCCCTTGGATGAGATGCCATTTTGTTTTCGATCGGTTATACTTGGTATAAATAGTGTTAGAGACAGGGGTATGCCGTTTCAATATTTCTTATTACACTAACAGTTAAACTGGTTCCAGCGCATATCGCCCAGAATATATCATGCTTATGACTACTCAATAATCACAATCCAATCTACAATGTGAAGGAAATAAATTTAAAATAGCGCTGTCACGCTGGGCGATTGTAAATAGGATTAGAAGTTAAACGAGTAAAATTAATTGAATAGCCAAGAATTAAAAGTTGGATGGAACAGAACTGAACTTATGATACGACAGAATATAATCGGAACTTCACTGAAATTATTTAATTTAATACAACGACTATGCTAGTGGTGCAAAATGACGTAAATGAAGAAAAGTGAATATTTTTCTTTGCCTTGCAATGGGAATGAAATGATTATAGCTTACCGGTTGTAATGACAGAATGTGCAAAACATATTTTAATTCGAACTATAGCTCCTAAGATAATTTGTTCAAGTTTTATTTAGGGACACAATATAAGTTACTAAACGGATTAATGGAAGAGACAGAGACCACAAATTCAGGACCTTTGCTGATTTATCATTCGGTTCAGAAGATTTAATAATGTTGAGTTGCGATTAGAAGAATATACTAGGCATCGATGCTAATAACATTTTGAGTTTACATAACGATTGACTGCACTTACCCGAGAAAAAGTTTGTTTAAAAAAAAAAACTGACAGCAAACAAAAAAACGTCATATCAAGCGGGTAGTGGAATATTTTTAAAAATGAATATCCATTGCTTATAGTCTGTTGTATTGAGCTTAAAAATATTTAAAATATATTTCATCTTCTCTTTTTATTATTTCTTCTGCTTAAGTATCATTAGCCAAGTCTATACAGTCATACAGCCGACTAAAGAAACAGCAGCCTATGTGAACTGCATTGAATAAAGTGGTGAAAAACTTTACTGATTGCATTCCATTCCCTTTGTGAATGGCCAGGGGTGGCACTATAAATGGATTATTTTTTCTTTTTTTAGTTTTAAACGCTAAAAAAAAGCCATGCTGCTAATATTTCTTCAAACAATACTAAGGTTTTATAGTAGCCATTTTATGTTGGAATTTACATTTAAATTAAGGCATATAACTGTCTTTACTTGCTAAATTTTTTATTAATCAGACTACAGTGCCACTAACAGCATTATTTAAAAAAAAAAAAAAAAAAGTTCCATGTGCTGCATTGTGTAAATCTGTTATTTCTAAAAAGAATCGATGAATTCTCTTAAAATGCTAAATTAATACTCTTACGTTAAGTGTTTGGTTAAGAACAGAAATAGATTTAAGCTTTGCTCACTTTAATTACTAATTCTCTTATCTAAGCTCTATAAGTCTCAATTCGGTCTATGCAATTCAATGTAAATCAGTTCTAAAGCGATGTTCTGTGAGTCAGGTTGAAACGGGAATTTTTCCTTAAGCACATTAAAACGTTTTTAAATATAATAATAATTCGATTAACAACAACAACAACAACAACAATCAAAAATAATTAATTTTTTTCAGAATACGTGCTTACATGTTGTGATTTTTTTTTTTTTTTTTTTGAAAAACAAAAACAACAACAAAAAATTATTTTTAATTCTTAAGAAAAGAAAACAAAAATTGTTTGAAGTTTAGTTATGAAAATTATCAAAATGTTCATCGATCCTCTGATAATTGTGATCTTTTGTTATGCTGGAAATTTCCGAGAAGGGTAAGCTGTTGATAGGGCGATTTGTTTTTTTTTTTTTTTTGTTGTTTGATGATTATTTAGAAAGAAAAAAAAAAGTAATTAAAAATAAAACCCGAATATACAATACAAGTTTAGAGCCATCAAAGACTTTATTGTCTTTGTTGTTGTTGTGCTTCTTATTCTTAAAAGCATGTTGTTAAAACAAACACGATGGATTTCAAACGTAGGAGTTGCCGATACTGGGGAATTGTGGTGCATGTCTATGAATTGAAATTTTAAAAGCAATTTTCTAGGTTCTTTCTTATTTCATTATTGTGAAAAAGATAAGCTCAGCTAAGAAGCGTGCACTAACATAACATTACAGCTGTTGGTTGTATTATAATTATCGGACATGACACACATTCCATTCCGTTGCATTGGAATTTGTTTAAACTTCTACAGATTTCAATCGATTTTGTCGGTGTTCATTGCATGTTAAGTGATATTTGTTATGCTGGACAAATTTCCCAGAGGTAAGCTGTTTGATAAAGAGACAATTTGTTTTTTTTTTTTTTTGTTGATGATGATTATTTAGAAAAAAAAAAAAATAATTAAAAATAAAAACCCGAATATATAATACAAGTTTAGCCATCAGAGACTTTATTGTCTTTGTTGTTGTTGTGCTTCTTTATTCTTTAAAAGCATTTGTTAAAACAAACAGATGATTTTCAAACGAAGAGTTGCCAGATACTGGGGAATTGTTTGCATGCCTATGAATTGAAATTTTAAAAGCAATTTTTTTTACGTTCTTTCTTATTTCATTATTGTGAAAAAGATAAGCTCAAGCTAAGATCGTCTCACTAACATAACATTACAACTGTTGGTTGTATTATAGTTATCGGGCATGTCACACAATCCATTCCGTTGCATTGAATTGTTTAACTGTCTACAGTTTCAATCGATTTGTCGGTGTTCATGCAGGTTATTGTATTGACAGCACTATTCCATTCATTTCCACCACACAAATCCTAATACTAATCCAAGTACTAATTCTCTCATTGCCGCGAGTTTAAATAAAAATTGGCTTAGAGGCGTAGCAACAGCATCAACCCTGCTGTGGCGCTAATTCTTAATCCTTGTATTCTAAGTTATTGCCGCGCCGCAAGTTCTGCTTCTAATGAATTTATAGCATTACAGCGCCAAACGAGTAAAATTAAATAAAAAGTGCCACAATTGGCTTGATGAAAAAAAGCCGTTATAAATGAAATTTGAAAATTCCTTAAATAATAAATGTATGCTAGGTTTTGCATAACATCTGTAGAGAGTTGAACATGGATTACCAAAAAGTGCTGATTTTAGCAAAAATTATGGAAATTATTTGTTAAATTTAAAAAAGTTTCCTATGTTAGAAGATTTTAAATAAATTATTAAAATAGTACAATAAAAACTTGCTGAGGAAGATAATTACGCAATTAATATCAATTCCTATCGGAATTGAATTCTGTGGCAGATCGTATAAGCCAATCTGTGACTAATTTCATGTGTCTCTTCTAATTCGAATATGCTGTACTCTAATTTCCTTTAACTTAAGGTCTAGCAGAACACTATCTAGAGGTATGTGTTCAAAACTTTTATAATTGGGTTAGACTCGTAACAACATCAACTAAGTATTAAAATATATCTGGTAACTCTCGTCTTCGTTCTCTTAACAATACTATCTACGTAGGCTCTTTGAAAATTGCTCTTAATTTATGTAACAGATGTTCTCTTTTAAAATTATTAAAACGGAATTACTGTTATTTCGATTCCCGTTTAAATATAGCGCGGTCTGCGTGCAATGATAGTGAATGGGAATGTGATGACGGTCAGTGTATTGACGAAGACAATAGATGCGACGGCATAGTGGATTGTCGTGATCGTTCCGATGAAATAGCCGAAAACTGTATTCATTATCATGACACTTGCCAAAAATTCGCTTTTCGCTGTTTCTATGGTGCTTGTATCAATGGCCAGGCGAAATGTAATGGCATCCAGGAATGTGCTGATAAATCGGACGAATTAATATGTACAAAAAAAGATGATACCGATTTTCAGGGCACTTGGTAAGTGAATTCGTGTATAAGAAAACGTTTGAAAATTTAAATTTTATTGTTTCTGTTTCTAGCGATGAAAATGAAATACAATGCGTGACCTCAAAAGAGTGCATAAATTCAAGTTACATGTGTGATGGCCATGCGCACTGTAGAGATGGTTCTGATGAATCCCTGCCGTTATGTGTTAATTTTGGATGCGCATCTTATGGTTTTCAATGTGGTTATGGTGCCTGCATAGATTCAAATGCAAGATGTAATGGCACTATTGAATGTGCTGATGGTTCCGATGAAGCTTGGGAATTGTGTGGTAAGCCCAGAAAGAGAAAACTAATTACAAAACCACCTACACCTACACCCACGCCAAATCCGACTCAATTTAGCAGCTGTCTTATACCAAACACACCACAAACTCGTGACATGTCATTCAAATTGCATCCTCTCAACGAAACTATTGCAGCCGGTTCACTGGTGGATAATTTCGATACAATCCACATTGAATGCACAAACAAATTTACTCTTAGAGGACAACCGAGTCTCTTGTGTCAAAATGGTGCCTGGAATTATGAATTTCCCCTGTGCCAAGGTAAATAAGACAATTCATATTGCAGTCGTAGAAATTCCTTCACACAAAATTTAATCTTTTACTTGAATAGGCTTTTGTGATGGCACCCTATTGAGTGGTATTTCTATACGTGCTATATGTGACTATAATACTCGCTTTATAGAGTGTCCGAAGAATATTCGTGCTGGTACTGGAATTCAAATAAATTGTGCTTATGGCTATTCGAGACCCGAAAACAGTCCTCAGTATATTAAATGCTTACCAGATGGTTCATTTGATAAAAGCCCTAAAAGTTGTCAACAACGTTGTGGCCGAATTGCACCCAATGCCGTGCCTTTAACTAAGAACGGCATTGTAATTGAACCCAGTTCGGCACCATGGCATGCCGCTATTTATGAGAACAACAGTGTTTATTACGATTACATATGCAGTGGTTCTATTATTTCACCTCGTATCATTCTAACAGGTAATATCTTACTGTGATAAATCTACTCTTTGGATCTTGTTTTCAATTTTTTAATTTTTTTTTCAATCATTTTAGCTGCTCATTGCTTCTGGGATGAACCGACTTTAACAGTGAGAAATTTTACCGAATATCAAATTATAGCTGGCCGTAGCAATAGCAACTACACAAAGGAACAGAATGAATACTCACAGATCGTAGACATAGGGGAAATACATGTGCCATCGGAGTAAGTTCATAAAAATAAGTGTAGGCTTCAGTTTTATTTTATTATTAACCAGTAATACGGTTAATAAATGTTTGCGGAAAGTTTGTTTGTATTGTATGTATATGTCGCTTAAAGAGTAGATTTCATATTTGGAAATGTGAAGCATAATTTTCATAGTGCTCCGAATGTCTGATTTTACAATTGAATGCGTTTTTTAAGGACAGAGAAACAATGAAATATTTCGGTAGTCGTTTAGATCTTTCAGTCTTGTTGCTAATTTAATCGATTATTATATGATGTTAGCAGCAGTGCTAATAAAATGGATCTCTGTTCAGTTTGATGTCTGTGCCTATTGTCTTGTCATCCTTTAATGTTCGTATAGCATTGGAAAACTGGATTCTATCCAAGTAAGTTCTACTTTTTTTGTTTTGGTTTTTACTTCACAGACGAGCCACTAGTTGTGACATGATCCAAATATTATCTGAAATTCGAATATTTTCACATGGATAGTGGTTACCGAAGCTTCCTAAACAATGAGTTTCATTACATTGGCTGATGAAAATAAACGTCAGTCTTGGGCGCAAGTGTTAATCAGTGTACATTCGTTTGAATAATTTATTTCTTTGCTAGGCTTGCTGTGCGCTCACCATTACTGGAACCAACTCTACTGTCTATAGGAAATCTGTATCGTGTACAAAATATTCAGCTTCTTGTAGCACTGCACTCCAAGATGAGTTATGAATGGCCTACTACTCTACTTACTTACTTGCTTAATACTTAATTGGCCATTACAATCCTTCAGTCAGGATTACAGCCTAGCTTCGCACACCACTTATCTCAGAGTTTTTGCCAGAAATCTGCTGAGAGGAAGCCGCCGAAGAAATATTTTTTTATATTTCGTTTTTGATGTCTGACCGGGGATTCGAACCGTGGCCTTTCGTCTAATAAGCCAACACACTACCTACTAGACTATGGCGACTACTCTACTCTAGAATACTGGGACCTCGCGATCGTAAAAGCTGGGCAACCACATAAAAATTATTCCATGTCCAGCATTCGTTACTATCGGCAGTGCAGAATTGTTCCAGAGTATCTGATCAATTTTCAACACACTGTACCATAGTCGATGCGCATAGTCTTGGTGTATACTTACTTAGCTTAGTCTTAAATGTAAATCAAGACATTGTGTTATGAAGCTTATTGTGTGGCCCCATTAGCCTGAATATTCGCTCTCTGATGTCCGATTAATTATTGATGACTAGGTATGTGTACTGCTCTAT
>QOCX01000174.1:0-64153 GCA_005959815.1 Sarcophaga bullata
GAACGAACAGTAAATAAAGAAAGAATAAGATTCCTTCATTTTGATTTTTCCTTCATTTTTTTTTTTCGTTTTGTAAAATTTATTTTATGATATTTCAATTCTTAGCAAAGATTCTGCTTTTTATAACTTGATTTTATTTAAATATTTATAAACGCGGAAAATATTTACAATTAATTTATTTATTAATAACTATAGTGGCTATTTAAATTACAACTAAAACTTACTGGGCCACACACTAAACAGACAAACCGTAGGAAAAAATAAAAAGAAGCGCAACTCACTTTCTACCGATTTGTGATGTAGCACGAAAGACTGACGAAAGACAACTGTAATGCAGATGGAGAGCAAGCAGACAAGTGGCCGGCCAGCCGCATTTCAATGTACATCTGTGATGGGTGGTACTTTTTATAAAACGAAAGAAAAATTCTTGCTTAAATAATAGATTTTTTTTATGCAACAATTATTATTATATTATTTATTATTTATATTATTTATATTATTACATTCCCATCACTCATGTGTAAAACTAATATGTATAAAAAGTACACACACACAACAAATAAGTGTGGTGTGTGTTACGAATATTTGATGCAAAAAAGTACTTTTCCAGTTAGAATTGGTATTTTTTTTCATCTGGCATCACTCGTTCTTCAACTTAAATAATTCTCACATTCTTTTTCCAACTTCTGTTTTTTTAAGTAAAAACTAAGCCCGCGTTCTTCAATGAACGTTCGTGGTCTGTCTGTCTAGCAGGTAGTTATAGTAGCCAGCTTTGTTGGACGACCGGAGTTCAAACCACAGGTGAGTCGAAAAGCGAAAGAAATAAAAAATGTTGGTTTTATTTATTAAGTAGAAAAAAAGTATCGATCGTGGGCGCATGCTGTTGGGGGCGGTTCGCCCCCGTCCCCCTCCCTCTTTCCTCCTTGTGTTAGAATTTGTTTTCAGAAGAGTGGTGAGTTTTTTGTTTTTTGTGGTGAGTTTTAAAATGTGGTGAATTTGTCCGGTGTGGTGAATTTGTCAGGTGTGGTGAATAAAATTGAAACTCACCAAAGTGCCGTTATTCGAAATAGTACTGTATTAACATAGATATATGTACTGTATATCGTGAATTTGAGAGGTGAATGTCTAGAATAAGTAATTTTCACCTATATTAGCGGAGGCCTTCACCGATATTCCCCGCTAAACTAAATTACCAACGGTGTGTTTACTTTTTTCATAAAAGTTGTAGTACCGTACAGAGGGTATCAACTCATCCCCACCACCCTCTCTCCAATTGGACAAAAGTTTTCCCTTATTTGTTAACATTTCTTTGTGAATGAAGAAAAGCTATTGTGAATCGGTATTTCTCAAAATGACAAAACAAAACACGTAACTGACAGACATAATGGAAATAGAAAGAAATAGAATAAATAGAAAAGAACGTGATTTTTCATTTTTAAATTTAAACAATGGAGGAGATCTTTATTCAAAAGCTAGAAAACATCTTCCAAAATTACAAACTCTTCTTAACTTAATGAAGTTTGTTTTGCTGTTAGTTACATCATTAGCAAACACCGATGATAGTGAGCCCCGCAAATCTACAGGCTGCGGCGAATAATTTTCCTCCCTTCAAACATTTCTCGACAATTCTGATGAGACAATTCTGACTACCGGAACGGTCCTAAATTTTGAGTTATTGGTGCAATGTATAATTAGTGGGTGAGTTAAAATTTCTTCCAGTTGTTGTTTTTTTTTTTTGTTATCATTGAGCGGGTTCCATCAAATGTTTGAAATATTTTTATTTATACAAAAAGTGTATAAGGAGACATCGTATATTATAGAAAATATAAAAGAGGAAACAGTGTATAATGTATTTTTAAACATTTGTGTGTGTTGGCCACAATGATTGTTAGACATTAAATTTAATTTTTTAAAAAATTCCTACAAATATGAAAACATATTAAAAGAGTAATAACCATTAATCTATCTACCTTTTTACCTTGAACGTTTTCCAATTCTTGGCTGGACATTACAACCGGCATAGAGACATTCAGTTCATTTGGCACATGTTTAGAAGAAGAAATAATCGGTTTACCTAGGGCACATTTCTGTAGCTGGAAATATTTATCCCAAGTCTCGAAGTTGTTGTTGTTACCAATTTCACTTTTACCCTCCATGTTATTGCGAGAGATGTCGTCTTTATTCACATAGAACTGACGATTTAAATGAATATGCTTGCTGGTTATTATTATGCTGCGTATATTCTCATCCATATCTGTTGGATCGCTGTTGTTGCTACATTGCGAGAGTGTCTTACTTTCGACTGTCTTCAGTTTAAATTTCATTTCCTGATTTTGTTTTTCCAATTTACTTAATTTGCATTTAAGATTTTCCTGTTGTTCTTGTAACTCAGTCAGGGAATCGGTATTCATATCCAGACCTTCGATAACTGCGGTGGGTATATATACATTGTGACGTAAGCGTTTGGCCATATATACTTCCGCTAAATGAGTGATTTTAGCTAAGGCATAAATGCATACAAATATGCCCAAAAAATTCACATACGTATCGTATTTATCGTTGTTGTTAATAGGCTGATTAGAAAAGCTTGGAGTTTCCCCAGCTGTTTTTATTACTCTGGGATCGGGTTCAGCTTTAAGTAAGTTAATTAAAGGTTAGTAAATTATATTTGACTGCTATTCGAAATTAATTCATTTTACCCATTCGAGAGATTGCTGTTCTTCTAATATGCGGATGTATTAATTCGATTTGGTGGATGTAACACAAAATAATCCACGAAACAAAGCCTAATGATAAAAGAAATAGAAAATTTATGGAAGAAAACATGTTTTTAAGGTGTTACTTTTTTGTAAAAATTTTGGAATAAAAATACTTATTTGTTCAAGAAAAATACTATTGAAGAATGACAGTTGGGGAAAATAAAGAGAAGAATAAATATTCCAAGTTTGCTTGAATCGAAAACTAAACAAATTTTACAAATACTGGCAATTCCTTACCTATATATATTATCAATCGACCTCAACAAACATGGTCGTAAAAAGCGGAGACGGAAAATATAATTTATCAATTATTTCTTTGCCTTAACTTCGTATGAACTAAAACAAGTAAATGTTATTGAAATTCTGGCATTAGTAGTTTGCGGTAGCAATTTTCAAATACTTATCTAATTTGTCTTTAAGTTAAAAATCTTAAATCTAAATAACATACGGTTTGACTTTTCATCATCGCCTATATTGTGTAAGTTAACTGTATCTAGTAGAGACAGGATTTGACAATTTAGTTTCGTTCAATATCTATTGACGTCAGAGCTAAATTTTGAACACTAGAACCAACCATCATTTAGTAGCTCAACCATTGTTCTATGGATACCGTGCTGTTAAAAGCTTTGCCTTCATATTCTTAATCGTGTGCTAATCCACCGGCTTGCCTCCAAATAAAAACTAGAATCAGAATAAAAGTTATAAAACTATGTTAAACAAATTTATATGAGAACATTAGAGGAACTACCTTCTTAAAGTTTACAACCAATCCAATTTCCTTATCATTTTGGGCAAAAATCTTAATATGTCTGCCAATCGAATACAATATCGACTGTAAAACTATCATATTCTATAAAATGGAAATAACCCCCCTTTCCAAATTTCACTAATGTATTAAATGTTTCAAAATGAAGAAACACACACACTCACATCGAACACACACACATCAGTTTACATTTTTATCGATTTAAATTTTAATAATTCACAGTCCAACCTAAAAAAAAACAATGTTATTGTGACTTCTACACATTTGATTATAGTTGTTCAAAAACAGCTGCTCATGTAAACAAACAACATTGTTCGTTAACTCGCATTGTTCATTTCACAAATCGTGCTAAACAAACAGCTGTGGCTCTGATGTTTTCATTTTTTTTTCTACTCGAGTTATAATTCTCTTGAGTGATTTTTATTTTGCCATTAGTACAACGGTGTCTGCACGTTACTTTTGATGTTATTATAAATTTCAATCTCAAAGCATACGGCAACTAGAAAAAGGAAATAAATATACAATTTATATTTTGTAATAAGTTGTTAAGAACCGAAAAGTAATTAATAAAGTTTCAACAGAGAATTAAGACGTGATAGTGTTAAAACATTTAAAATTGATTTCGTTTATTAAGTCTATTAAGAAGACGAAAAAGAGATTTTTTTATAGTATATAAAGAACAAAATAGAAAAAATTTCCAATTGTCAAGAAAGTTCCTATAGGAAAAGCACGCAAAAAAAAAACAAATTAAATCCCTAAGAAAATAATAAGAAAATGTATACAGTTTCCAAAGGTCCCAGTAAAATTGTGGCCAAAACACGCAGAGGTAAGTAACAGTAAATATGACCAAGTAAATTAATCAAAAGGATTAAGGATTGCAGTTGCAATTTCCTTTGAATTAAAATGTTATTGAAATTGTTATGTCACACATAAAGCACAATGATGAAAATACCAAACAGCAGAGTATGAGAAAATGAGAGGGAGAATGAATAATAGAAATCTAATAAGAAAAACACTCATATAGCAAAAGAAACTGCAATGGCAGTTGGTGGGAGAGTGAGAGCAAAAACAAAATGTAAATTGAGTTTATTAGGGAAAGTGACGACAACTGAAAGTGTTTTCTCGCGTTTTTTTCTATTAATTAAAGATTGCTTTTAATTGAAATTTCAAGAAATATATCGTACAAATTTTTGGTCTTAATATTTATTTAATTAATTTATTTGAAACTACCTTTTTACTGCCTTTCAATTTTTCGTTAGCTAGATTTCTAAGGAATGTGTGACATAACTTAATTTTTAACAAAAGTCTATTATTATATAAAATCGCTCAAAAATATTTTAAGTAGTCTTTGTAGTTTCTTTTCTTGACAACATTGATTCTGATTAGTTTTGTGCCGGCTTCATTTTGTTTAGTTTGTTAATTTTAGGCGCTAAAAAGCGATTGTGTGTTAAAGTGAAAAAAAGTGAAAAAAGTGAAAAAATTAAATTAATATTATATTTCTTGTGTTATTTTATATATTTTAAAGGTTTATCACAAAATTTCGAAAAATTTGAAACAATAAAAGAGAGCAGCAAACGCCACAACGATGCAAATAGTCCAGAAAAGTTAAGGTGAGTTCAATGGCCTCCATTTTTACAATTCATTTGTTCTTGCATGGGACTTTTGTTAATTAACATAAATTGCAATTAATTTTACAATATCACTTAAGGACTGCTATGCCTAATTGCTTAAAATAATGCATTTTACATAATTTTTATTTTTATTGTAACCATTTAAGTGTATTGTTTCTATGCTAATTAGTTACTTAACGCTTGCTTAAACAAACACACATGCTCATTTTAATTTTTTTTTTGTTTAATTTTATATTATTTTTACAAATTTGTGAAAACGAAGAAGAATCACTTGATTTTGAAACCATGTGCTTCTCACCACCATTCATTCATTGTTTTCATTGTTGTTGTTGTTAGTGTTTAAAGAAATTAAGATTTTCAGACAAATTTTGTGGGTCCCCACTTTTAATTTCTATACAGACGTCATAGTTGAACACTTAGAAAAAATACTTTGTACAGGCACCATACCAATCTATGTATATATACACGCAAACACATGCACGCACGTACCCATTAAGTTATACACAGTGCACTGAGTATATTGTCATACAATTGGTAAAAGTTGTGTGAAGAAAGAGTTCCTCTGTTGGAAGACATTTCAATTTTACATTTCATAAAACAATTTCAAATTAAAGAAACATTTTTGTTTTCTTCATGCAATGATTTGTAGCGGATAATAGGAGATAGTCTAGTGGAGAAAATTTACAAAGAAAATAACATCAAGGGGTTGTTATATATTTCGATTCAACAGAAAAATATTCGAATAAATTTTCTTATGATTTGAAATCTTTAAAAACCACACCAGGGATCAATTATCCTCAATAGGCTTGAAGTTATTGTTTATAAATTCCTATTGGAAATTATAGTTTACAGATCGCAACCATTGTTGTTCAAATCATAATACCTTATACAACCTTAGTTTTTAATGTGATTTATTAATTTTATCTCAAAATTTGATTTCTCTTTACACAGGAGATATTATTTAAACTTATTTTAAACTATATTTATATTAAGAACATACATAGTATATATGTATGTACATAGACGTTTCTTCTACAATTAAGATAATTTTTTATGCTTCCTCATATCTGTAACATAAGTTTTTATCAACACTGTACTATGTACTATGGTTTAAATGTATGTTGACGTAGATCATCGCATATGGATCATCTTTGTTTATCTGTCAGTTTGTTGATTAGCCCATTTCATTCCAACGTTCATATCTCTGTTTAAATTTTTACAAATCATTTCTGTATAATAATTTGTTTTCAACAGATAAGAATGAAAAAAGCGGCTGCTGTTGTACGTTCAAAATAATAATATTTGTTGTTAAGGTTAACTGGGAAAGTGGTAGTGTCATTGTATAAGTCAATATTTTATTATTGTATTTATATTGAGACAACACTGATTTGTTTTTAGATTTCAATTGTCAATCAATCATTTACTATTCAATGTAAAAAATTAACATACTCTGAAGGAGGTAAAAAATAATTGGAGAGTGAATAAATAACTTGCTTCTCACTGCTTTACATTTGTACAATAACTTTTAAGAACCTGAAGAGTTTAAAGTAAAAGTTTGAATTGATTTAAATTATGTATTATTTCTGTTGTCATGGCCTAAATAATTCTATTTTAAACACTTGTTTTATTACACTATCAATAGCTACGAATAACGAAAAGAATTTCAATAAACATATCAAACATTTCTTCGATCATTTTTCTATTAATATTTCCTTTAAAATACTTGTAAGCTCTCTGCAGTATATCAATTAAACACAAGAACTTTAATTTTTAACAATTTTAGCTTAAAGTATAGATGTCACTAAATTTTTGATGCAAAGTGTAGAATATATTGCATCATTTTATTTTTATTCACTCAATTTTAATCAATGGATCAACTTATACTACATACATTGAGATACTTAAATATCTGTAAAGTATACTAATTTGCTTGCTTTTAAAATATTAACAATATTTTACAAAAATTAAAACGCTTTACAATAATCAATGAATTTTTTTGTGAACTTTCTCCTCTATATCTTATCTATATATACTAACGAGTATTAAAGTATAAACAAAAGTAAAAAAGTTAACAATTTATCATTTTTTTTTTTGTTTTTTCTGTTTTTTTTTTGCAAAATCATAAGAGCAGTCAGCGTTATCTGTGTGATGATTTTTTAATAACAAATTTAGATAAACAAATTCTGTATATTAAATTGCTTCATAAACAGCATTTGATTGCCAAAAATAAACCACTTCTTCTTCATTCGTTTCCATTTTAGACACAAAATTAACATGCCAAAAATTCGAATTTACTTGTATATACCATAACCATTCATTTAATGCACATTATATACCTACTATTCCCTTGTTCTTATTGCTTTCGTTTTTTATTGTTTGTTTGGATTCTAAAAAGTATTAACATCATAAAACATTTAATACTTATTATATAAACAAAAAAATATGTGTTTTTTTCAATGCAATACTTTTGCAATTTTTTGTTTTCAAATTGTTTTTGATACGCACAGTGTACCGCGTCCTGTTTTCCAAACAAAGAAAATCTATACGCATCCAAAAATAGTTGAAGAGGAAGTTTTGACACCACAACATGAAGAAATTATAAAATATATTAACGACTGTAAGTACAATTAATAAAAATGTTGTAATATTTATTACTGTACGACAACTGTTTAAACATTTCTAGCTTGGAATATAATAGTAGCTCATAATCCATATGATCGAGCGCCTACAAATCCCCCAGCGGCTGATGCTAATAATAATACTGGTAATTAACGCAAAATATTGCTTTTTGAAATGTCTTTAGTTCTTAAAGGTTTTTAATCACTTTAGCTACCTCCCTTAATACAAAATCCGGCAATGGTTGTTCGGGTCAAATAGCATCGTCTTCTTCCATATATTGCGTTGAACCACCAAGTCCTGTTTTAAGTGACTTTAAACCTTTCGATTTGGAGTCATGGTGGGGTCGTCGTCTCTTCAACAACATCACCAAAAGTCTTTGAATCCTTTAATTGGGAAGCCCTCAGCCGCAGCAATAGTAACAGTACCACAGTAACAGTAGTAGTCTGATTGTAAAAGAACGTGTGTTTTTTCTACATTTGTTTTGATCATTATTTTTTTTTTTGATTTACTTTTTTGCTTCAATTCACTATATTTTGTTTTGTATCTGTTATAATCAGTTTAATTACTGTATTAATTATAAGTTCTAAATTTAGTTATTACTATATAAATAATAACACTATAATAATGTTATAATTATTAAGCTTTATGCTTTAAAACGAAAGAAAAGAAAACCAAATAATATTCAAAAGCAAAGAATATACGTGTATGATTATGTATAGAAATGTAAAAATAGAAGTCTTCCTTTGTTCTCGTCGCATCAAGTATAAATTGGTTTCTGTAATTATTGTTTTCCCATCTATAATTAATTAAGTATAGTTTTAAAGCAAATCATTTTTATAAATTCTTTTTGATAATGAATGTCGCCCTATCCTAGACAGATCTGTTTGGCATTGAAAGAGAAAAGAATATTAAAATCGTTATAAAACCAATGACTATAAAAAGCATTTTAATTTATTTGAAAAAAGAACGACTTTATTGTTTAATTGCTTTTGTGCAAAATATAACTTTTCAAATAATAACAGTCATTCGGAAGGTCAAAGTTTCTAAAGTATTGCCAGTTCGAATGTGTTATGTTCTATACACCGTTTATAGATATTGCACTACTTATATCTTCATAGCTCTTTTTTTACTTTATACAATTAAGAAATTATTACAAATCATAACGAATACATTTAATTCCAAACTTTACGTTGAAAAAATGTTTTAACTTTTTTTTGTGGTATCTTAATAATTTTATTTAACATTGTTTTGTTCCAAATTCAAATGTAACGCTTCTTATAAGTAAAAATTTGAAAGTGCTGCCAAGTTTATAACCAAGTACTTAACGCTTAACTCTCTCTCTCTCTCTGTCCTCTGTTCTCTTTTATATTGCGTTTTAAAACATTTCTCTTTCATTTCTTCTTCAACTCGTCATCACAAAAACAAACATCTCGTACGAGTGTAATAATATTAACAGTAATAAAATCCCTACACATTGTTTTTGTTTGCTTTCTTGTTTTGTTTATTTGTTATTATGATTATTATTGTATTGAGGTGGTTTTTAGTTCTCACAATCTCTCATATCTTAACTAAAACGGAAGACAACGGCGTACACTATTAAATGAATATTAAAAACTCAATTGATAAAAGACGAACGTCGGACAAGTTCTGACTTTTGGCAAATTCGAAACCAGAAAACAATTCGCAGTGTGTTCAGTAACACCCAGTAGTGGAGCAGAATAGCACTACTGTGTAGTTGTTGTCTCCTCGTCGGCTTATAATCTAATTTTGATAAGTTTTCAATTGTTTTGCAGTTTTTGTTTTCTAAAAAGTTAAAGACAAAAGAATTCTTGAAGGTTTTTAAGTGTTAAATCAAGAAAACTTTCCATAACAATGTCTAAAATGTTTAATGTTGTGGGCAAACTGTTTAAAAAACATCCGTTTTTAACAAATAGTGCTGTGTATGGCAGTCTTTATGTTGCAGCAGAATTTTCCCAACAATATTTAACCAAAAGAGTACTGGTAAGTATTATTTTAACTAAATCAACTAAAAATAAAAGAAACAATAATACAAAAACACCTCCTACACACTTACTATAACACATTTTATGTTATTGATGAAAAAATCAAATCGTTTAGGTGGAAAAAGATTCCTTAAAACAAGACATTGATTATGCCACAGTGGGTCGTTATGCGGTAATGGGTACAGTTGTTTATGCACCCACTTTATATCTATGGTTTGTTGTTTTCTATCCTTTATTTTATCTTACTTTTAACAACTATTTTAACAATTATAACGAACTACGACTAATTCATGGCCTATTTTATTATTTGATTATCACTTTATTTCTATATCATTTCCTCTATTTAGATGGATTTTTGAATAGAAAAACAAATAATCACAGTTTCTGTTTTGTTTTTGTACAATGATTTTATATTTTTTCTATTAAAATAACGAAAGACAGCAATGCGGCAAGTACAATAATAATTTATAGTTTAAATTAAAGTATACAAAACAATAATAACACACGAATAAAAACAAAAAAAAAAGAGAATTTTTATAGAGAGCACTCGCTTTTGGTATGTTTATGCCGCTCACTGTCACTGTATTACATAGACATATTTCTCACTCTTTAATAAACCTAGTTTTTCTACTCATTCTCCTATTTTAATTGCACGTCATTGTGAGACTTTGTAGAGCTTTCCTTTCAAAGCTTTAAACTCTGGTTCTAAGTTATTTTATACGTCAGACACAACAAACACGTGCCATGTGCGAGCTTTTCAGAGTAATCAAAACAAAAATATACAACAATGACGTCACTTGTAATAAACTAAAGCTTTATTTACTTCAAATATAAACAAATTCAGTAGATACGAAACAGAACCATACTGCACAACAGAAAACTGATTACAAAGCATGATTTAAAATGCTAACTTCATATACATTTACTCACCCAAACCCATTTTATTTCAAAAAGCACTCTTGTACTAAGCATGGCATTTGAAAAACTGAACATTAAACATACGTAAACTAACTAGTATTATTGATTGTCCAAAACTCTGTTTTATTTTCTCGAACTTCTGAAATTAAAAAGGTACAAATGGCTGGATCGCACATTCCCGGGCACAGCTAAGAAAATAATTGTTAAAAAGCTGATAATCGATCAATTTGTTTTGACACCTTACTTATTGACTCTGTTCTACACAGGTAAGCATTTAACAAAAGAAAAAAATATGTTTTTGTAACTTTTCTCTTCATCTTTTGAACATTTTTAGGCATGTCTTGGATGGAGGGTAAAGAAGATTTAACGTTGGAATTAAAACAAAAATTCTTGCCCACGTTTGAGCGTTCCTGCATGTTTTGGTTGCCAGCACAGTTGTTTAACTTTGTTTTGATACCACCCAGATTCCGTGTAATTTACATGGGTGTTTGTGGCTTTGTTTGGGTCAATATTCTATGCTGGATTAAGCGTCAACAAACCGAAACTACGCAACAACCTGAACTAACTGCCAATTAAATTAAAAAATCCTTACACGTTAATTACAAACACAGGAACTAATTGATATTAAACGCATTCCAAATGTATTTACAATTATAAATTTAGTTAAAATAATTAAATTATACGTTAAAACAAGCTTTATCTAGGAATTGGGAATTCTTCGAGAGAGAATTTATTAAAAAAAAACAATATAATTCCAAATATTTTACATAATAAAATTCCGATAGTTTACTTAATAAAGATATAACTCTTCGTATTAATTGCATTAGAAATAAAGCGATGATGATCGATAAATCTATTGCAACAAAAATTCTGTATAGAAAATTCAAAGTTTTCTTTAATTTTATACATAAATATTATATATTTTCATACATTTTCTTTGTTAAATTTATCGATAAATTGATTTTTCTAGAGCAAGTCAAATTAAATAAAATTTTTTAAAACTTTACTGCCTAAACTTTATATACATATAGGATATTGTTAAATATTACATTGATCGATAATATTTTTTGAACAAATACAGATTCCATTTACAAAATCTTCTAATTTATAAAAATTTTTGTGTTCTACATAAAATTTATCGATAAAATATTCCAAACAAAATCAATCAATATAAATTTGTTTAAAAAATAATTCTTAAAACTATTGGTATCAATAAGTATAAATTTTGCTCGATAACATACTAGCTTAACGAAAATACATACATTTTCTATAGAAAATCTTTAGGTACACTAAAGAATTTTTCTACAATCTTAATAGACTATCGTGTGCTTTAACAGCACATATCCGGGCAAAATTTATTCATAACTTTTATTATTTTTTTTTACCAATAATTAAAATCTCAATAAGATACAGCCTATAAAATTTGCGTATGAAAAACTATCGATATTACTTACAATTTTGTTTCCAGATAGTCTATTGATAACTTCCATTCTATATTTATCGATAAATTGCATTTTTCTAAAGGAATCTATGAAACTTTTATATAAAACATGAATTTTCTGTAGGAAGTCCAGTCCATGCTCTGGGGTGTGTGTATCCAGGAGTTAGGGTCTCATTATGGCTGCTACGTGTTTCCTAAAATGGATACCTACGTATACATATATAAAGTGAAAGAGAGGTGGAGGCAGAGACATAGAGAGAGAGAGATAAAAGATGTTTCACGAATATTGTTAAAAATATAACACCCTGCATTAAAGAGAACAGTGAGACGAGTTAGGGTGAAAGAAATAGGTAGAGGGGAAACGGAAAATGTAAAAAGTTGAATACATATTGCATAAATGATTTATAGCTGATTTTTTTTTTTTTTTTTTTTTTGAGATTAAAAGACAAACTTGTAATAGTGTGATATGATGTTCTGTAATGTTTTGTTATGGTACTGTTGTGTGTGTAATAAAATTTTATATGTCCATGAATTTTTGTTAGTAAACAAACATTGTGAGAATGTAAGAGAGAGAGAGAGAGAGAGAGAGAGAGTGTGAACCTATAACATACATACCTACTCAATCATTTAATGTTAAACAATATTCCATTAGTGGTCACCAACCACATCACTGGGGATTCTTCTTTCATTTATTCATGTCTTGGGCTTGGTCTGAATTACATTCATATGGTTGGCAATTGTGGTTTTACTGTTGTTAGCGTGTGTGTGTGTGTGTGTGTATGTGTGTGTAAATATTTTGGCAATACACAAGTATAAAACAAACTTTCTTAACAAGATTCTTATAATATTTTATGCTTTAAACCAACAAATTGTTTTCACGCTTCTCTCTTCCTAGACCACATCGCTCCTTACCCAGTTTGTTTTCTATGTTTGTTTTCCTCTGTTTTTTGCTTTTTGTTATTTGGTTTTCTTTTTTTTTTTAAATTTTTTCTAAAAGTTGGTTGGTCTTCTTATTTACTTCCGCTTGTTTGTTCAAAGCGGAAAATTAATTCCATCTTGGCTTGTTTCCGTTTATCTTGTAAAACACATTTTCTTTTTGTTGTTCCATCTCTCTCCTACAAGTTTAACTCGGCCAGTCAGTAGACAAACTGACTGACTCTGATTCGTAAGGTTTTCTTGTTGCTGTCGTTGTTGTTGTTGTTGTTTCTGTTGCCTTTTTCTTACTTATTCTAACTACTAAAGTGTAAATAGAAATAGAAGTTGCTGCTGCTGCTGCTGTTGCTGTATGTATTTAGAGTAGTGACAGTATTAGTGCAAATGGTAAAATGAAAGTACGAGTGAAGTTTATTATTATTTTCTTAGTCGTCATTACTTCTTGTTGTTGATTTTGTATGTTTTGGTGTGTCTGTGTACTTAGTTTCTTCATCTTCCACTTCCTATTCTACTTGTTTTCATTTATTCTTTCCATACGTTAAGATATATTGGGTTTTTCTCTTCATTGTCTTGTGTTATTGTGCAGTTAGTGGACTGGGGTTTTAATTTTATTTTTTTTTTCCTTTTCATTTCATTTAAGGCTGGAGGTCATACATTGCTAAAGTCAAAAATAGAATATGATGAAAAATTAAGTAAAAGTGTTCCATTTAAACGAATTTTGTAATCTGCTACAGATGAGTAACGCAAAAAAAAAAAAAAACTGAAACACTGCCTGAAAAGTTTGAATTGAGGTCGTAAACGTTNTAAACGTTTTTACAAAAACAGTAAAACAGCAAAAAAAAAAATAGAAAAAGTTTTACACAAAATAAATTTTTGTGGTGAAAATAGCACAACCGAAGCATAAAAACTATAGCAGCTGGTGACAAGTTTTATATAGAAATGAAATAACTTCATTTGGAAATATAAAATACAAATATTTTAAATCGAAATTTTTAAATTTAAATCTTATTTTAAATAATAACGCTTTCCTCGGTAAATGTAGTGTAGTGTTCTGTATGTCTTATTACCTTCTATAAAAAATCATTTGGCCTTAAGCTTCTAAGATCTTCTGGTTGTTGCTGTCGTAATTTGGAATGTTTGCCTTGTACACTTAAACTAATACAACAACAAGTATTTGTGTGAGCAAAATAAAAAATAAAAAGAAAAACAGAGGAAGTGACCAAGGGTTTGTTCTCCACTCATTTGGACAGCTAGCACAAGCCAAACAGCCAGTTTTAATAAACTACAGACTCTAGGGTTGTTCACTTTTTCTTTTTTTGCCTTCCCTTTCTTTTGGTCTATTGCTTTTTAAACATTTCCTCGTTGTATAAATCCATGCTCCCACACTTGCTGGTTGCTGCCAGTATAAATTGAAAAATAATTTTCGCTGAAATTTTTGAAATATTAATTTAAAAAATTAATTTTCATGTTGTTGTTGGTGTTGCTACACTTTGTTAACTACTGGAAACTTAGACTGAGACATGGAATAAATAAGAAAAACTCTAGACTTTATACTTTTTTAATTATTTTCTAGTGTTGCTGTTGTTGTGTCGCTTTTCATTAAAATTAAACAGTTGCCACTCTTCAAAGACGTTTTTTTTTTTGAGACTTTTTTTTTGGCTCACTTCGTTGCCACTGTTACTTGTTTGTGTTGTTGTTTGTTTTTCCTTTCTCTCTCTCTCTCTCTCTCTCTCTATCTCTATTTCACTCTGGAGTTGTGGCAGCCAAGGCTGCTGCAACAGCGACTTTGTCTGTTTAATGCCATTTAATTGCTGTAAATTTTCTTTCAAAGCAACTTGTGAAATCTTGGCACATAATCTGGTAACCAAAAATAGAGAAAAAAAAATGAAAATTTAAAGCTTGGCATTGCTGTTACACCCACTCACCACTACCTTAACAACCATAGACTTTTTTCTACTTCACCTTTTTCTTATAAGGGAAAGGAAGTCAGTCTGTGATTTTGTGGGACTCACCCAGTTTGCAAACAAGTTTGTAATTCGTAATTACCGCTAAAACAAATACGTAATAAGGCTAAAACGAGATATTAATGGCAAGAAAAGTAGCAGTAATAGTAAATTTTACTCACACAAACGAAATGAAATGAAATGCGTTCATTTATATACGCACACACAGGCATTCACATATACTCTCAATGTATAGAGAGAGTTAAAACGAAAGAGAGAGGATAATAACACACAAGATCGTATGCTGAGTAAATACACCACTAACTCGACAAACTAAACATGAGTTGTAAATACAACACGCATACACGTGTTTGTGCTTAAGTACATGTACGTTTTCATTATTTATCTAATACCAACACAGACACACACACACACACTCACACACATACTTACTTACTCTTACACCCTTATATTTGAGTTACAACAAAATCTTTAACGTTTATATGGGTTTCTAAGACATTTCACATCCTGTTGTTGTTTTATTTATTTGTTAACATTTGTTGTTGTTTTGGTTGTTGTTATTATTACTGTTATCTTAAGAACAGTATAAACTCACATACAGTATAAACTTACATACACACATGGATGTGTAAGTAAGTATGTGTATGATTCGTACTGTACTCACTGTGTGTTATTTGCTCATGTTTTCGTAATGAAAACGACAACAGCGAGAAAACGTAAACGAAAACGTATTAGAAATCAATTTAACAGTTTGTATTTGTATTTCGTTTTATTCATTTGTTCTTTGCCAATATAAATAAAATATAAACACTCTCTCTGTCGTTTTCTTTCCCCTGTATGGGCTATAGTCTTAAATGAATTGAATGTGGTATTAGGCTTTTGGAATTCTGAAAAGTAAAAAAAAAAATGAATGAAAACATGATTGCAAAAGAGTCTTGTAAATTCTTTTGAAAACTGTTCACTTACAAAATATTAATCTTAGAAAGTTTAGGATTAGCACAGTAACAATATCCAGCAGATAACTTTGTAGTATAATTGCAATTATAGTACGTTGGGTAGCGTTAGGAAAATCAAAATATTTTTACTTGATCCAGCATTGCTTGACTCCATATTAAAAACGAACATGAGTACATCAATTAATACAAGAAGACTATCATCCTTGTGTATCTTTTTACCATCTTTTTATTCCTTTTAGTATTCAAAATATCTCTAAACTTCCCCTATAAGTTATCTATTCCTGTTGTTTTTTTTTGTTGTTAAGTGATGCAAATAGCACCAACAATTCCGTCTATACTGGGGAGTATCGGTGCAGATATTCCTTGACGGCATTATTCCTTGCGTAATATTTGGAGAATGACAGTGATCGATGCTAGTCAGGCTTAACAGTGCCAAAGTCAGATGCCAAAACAGGGGCAAATTTTGAACATCTTAGCAATTACTTAATTGAAAACAGTTAAGCTTAGACACTGCATTCTCAACCAGTTTCAACCTTTTTTGTTCTTAAACACTGAGATCAGCAGGCATAATGTTTTAATCATAAAAATTTATTCCATGAATTTTCCTTTTGAATAAATATTGTAGCGATGGTGAGCCTCAATTAGAAAATAAATCAATTAAGTGGCATTAAATTGCTTGTGATTTTTGGTCAGATGATGATGATATGATGGTGATGGTAATGATGATGATGTTGATGTTGATGTTGATGATGGCTGATGTGAATGATGTGTGAAATGCAAAGCAGGCAATAATCTTGTATTTTCTTTTCCATAGAAATACTTTTAATGATGATTAAATGAATTGACAAGATAAAATTAATTGTTAATCTCATATGATAGTTTTTTTTTGCTTTTTTTTTGCATTGCGGTCATTATCTAAACCGATGGATAATTGTGGCAGATTAGATTACAATTTTCTGGCCTATATCTACACGCAGCTACACAAACATACACATACAACAGCATCGTTGTTGAACACGTGAATGATTTCTCTCTTTCTACTATATGACTGCGTGTGTGTGTGTATGTGTATGATTTTGATTTAAATGGTTTGTGCATGTGCAGCTGTGCTCATGCATGTGTTTATAAACATGTGTTGGCTTTGTATTATGACACTAAATTGCCTCATGCGTGGTCCATATGCGTATGCATATGTGTGCGTTTTTTTATATGGGTTTAGGTCACATGCATACACTAATACATGCACATAAATGTGCATTATAGGTCCGTTACTAAATTTTTGCATTGAAATGCTGTTGGGTCCTGCGGTTGATTTTGATTGTGAAAGGATTTTACAAATTGGCTTTCATCGACAGAATGAAGGCAAAAAAGTGCAAAAAAAAAAAAGAAAACAAGTTGAAATGCAGCAATAACAATAACAAAAAAAAGTGCAGTTCAAAAAACTGGCACAAAAAACATGTTGTTTTTCTTGTTGTTGTTGTTTTGTTTTATTTTGCATATTCATTCCCTCCTACAAATACGTGGATATCAAGAGATTTGCTGTGGCTATGCAACAACTCACAATCAGTTGCATATTAAAATCGGTCAGCTTCACAGCTTCTAAAACTATACAACAGAACTACTGCATAGATTTCCTTCCTATACAGGGCGTAGCCGTAAATATTTGGAGTCATTTTTAACATTCATTATTTCTGCAGTATCCAGATTATTAATGTTACACCCTGTTCTTCTATTTAAAAGCCTAAATAAGAGTGAGCCAACGTCGTATTTCACTTTGTTTTTCAATTTTATTGCTGTATTTTTATGAATGCATGCAAGTGAGCGGTTTTCATTTCAATTTTTTTCTTGTTGTTTTTCAGGGAATGCGTGTAAAATGCATTACATGTAAATGGTTAAAGAGGATCTCTTTTTGTTTGTAGCTATACATGTCTGTGTCTATTTGACCTCTTTGTTCGTCTAAATTTCCGTCTAACTTGTAAACTTTTATGGCAGTTTGTAGTTGAAATAGCTTTCATTATTGTTAGAGCCTGGCCTCCTTTTTCTTCTCTCTTTGTTTTCCCCCGGTTTTTTTAAGTGTTTCAAGAGAAAAGTTACAAAAAAAAGAGAAAATATGATATTTAAGCATGAACTGCTGCCGCTATTGTTGGTATTGTAATTGTTGTTTTATTTTATTGTGTTTTGTTTTATTCGTTTTTTTTAGATTTTGTATGATTATTGTTTATGACATTTAACCATCCACTATTAGTTTTTATTGAGCTTTAATAATCTTTCTTTTTTTTTGTTTTTTTCTTTTTGCATACTTTATACGTTTCATAAATTTACATACTCTCTGCATCGATTTTATTCTGCAATAGTTTTAATATTTTATCTCAATTACTTTTTTTTTTGCAGTGCATGTGAATTGCTAAAAACGTGTAATTTGAATAGTTTTAAATTGTAAATTACAGTGTGGATAAAGAACAGTTTTGAAATTTATTAAAAATCTTACAAAGTCTTTGCAAAGGCTGCATTGTTTTCTTTAAATATTACATTATTAACTATTCCTGGTTTTTTCTCATTATGTTTTAACTTTTTCCGCAAAAACCGTTAGAAGAATGGCACTTACTTTGGTTGTAAAGAGGTGGCACAGTAATGCGATCATTTTACTCCCCTTAAACTTTTATAGTCCTTTTTATCCTCTAACCAAGTTGAATTAAATACATCTTTCAATTAAGTACACATCCTCTTGAAAGATACTCTCGGGTTTCTCCATGGGCTTCATATATTTCATTTTGATACCAAAAATTCCCACTCCTGTCCCCAGATCTATTATTGTTGCACAAAATAGTTCCTTTTTTAAAAGAGAATAAAACTTCCAGATAACTTCTTAAATTTTTGTTACTAAGTCTCGTTGCTAAGTATTTCCAAAAATCATAGTTCCGACTGGTTCTGACCAGTAGATAGATAAGAAGAGATCTGACTGAAATCCAATAGAGTGGGACGTGCTGGGGACACAATGGTATTTAATTTTTCATTTTCTTCATTTATTTTTCATAGTCTTTCTAATCAATTTTGTTATTATAATTTCATCTTTGTCTTTTGTAAGTGTCATACTTGGATATTGTAAACTGCGCACACTTTTCCATTGTTGCACAATTAAATCTGAATTTGTAATACCCTGGACTGGAAAAATTAAATCAATGATTGGATAACGTGGGATGTTAGTATATTTGCTTTTGTTAATTAACTAACATTTAATTTTATTAATCATTGCCACAATTTAAGCCACTACTGTATTATTTCTTCTTAAATACATCTACAAGCACACTTACACTCTTTCACTCTCACCGATACATATACATACATGCATATAAATTTATGCATATAATTTATTATGAAAATCCATTAAAAGCTTTTTTTTGTCGTTTTTATTAAAAGCGATTTTGCTTTTCTACTTTATTTACAGAGCAAATTTGTGTTGCTCATTCATTCATTCATACATCGCACACACACATACACATACACTATATACTGTTTTTTGTACTAACCTCTCTCTCTTTCTCACTCTTTCTTTTAAATGTATATCATCCCACCTTATGGACATTTATGCACCCACTATTAGTTTATTGGCCATAAATTTTTATTTATGTTTTTGAAATTGCATTAGAAAAAAAAAAACAATAACAATAACAACATCAATTGCAACAACAAGTAGTCTATAGTTTGCATATACTCCATATTTAAATTATACTCTTGCACACATACAAACACAAACGTTTAAACACATAAATTTACTCTCAAGTCTGCATATTTATGTATGTATGAGTGAGAAGAAGAGTTTGTCTAATATTTGGCTGCATTAAAGTTTAATGTTCATACGACTAATATTCCATTTGAGAGCAAAATAAAAGAGTAAGGAAGGGTGAGCATGGGAATATTAGAGAACAGAGAGGAGAAACTATAACTGAAATTGGTAAGAAAATCTCCTGATAATTTCTAAAGTTCTTTTTTTTTTTTTTGTTTGTTCATTAAGTTTGGTATTTTTGTTGCTGTTGTTGGCTTCATTATTTTATGGCACTTAATTTGTTTAATGTTCAGAGTGTTAAAGGTCAATATGAAGCAGCCGTAGTAGCAGTAGCAGTGGTAGATGTTGTTGTTGTAGAGAAAAAAGCAATAACAGCAATATCAACAACAACAACAACAACAATAACAACATGTATAGTTTTAATTATGATTCATAAGATATTTGCTGCATTAAAGTTAAATAAACTCATAATTCAAGTTGAATATTCACATGAGAATAAATGAGGAGGAGGAGAACGCCGCCATTATGCATTTGCTTAACCGTCTGAGTAATGTTCTGTACAAAAAGCCATGCTTTTTGGCAAATTTATAGATGAAAAGTAGTTTACAAATAATTATTCCACTCCACATCAAGCTAGGTTTGTTTGGCTTCTATGCTAGTGTGTTGGTGGTAATCATTTAATGTTAAAATTTTTTTTTCCATATTTTCAACCAATAATGCATTTCGTTTTCCATTTGCTACCGAAATTAATAACGATAAACAAAATACAACACATACAGTTTTGGGTTAAAAACTATGTATACTGCATGCCGACTGGCAAACAGCGAAAAACTTCTTTACATTGGCTAGCCGAGAAAAACTTTTTAAAATGGGCCATTATTCAAGTTTCCGCCAGACAATAATAAAAGCATTCAGTATGAAAATAAAAAAAAACAGATTTTATGTACGGCTATGCAAATTGTTGTCCAATAAGGTTACCCGTACGTATTACCTCATCTTTGGCTTCGTATTTTAATGCTTCTTTCTGCAATTTTAGCAATAATATGTGAGAGAGATAGAAGGAGAGAAAAAATCATGCAGAAGTTTTTATTTCGTTTCATTATTGTTTTCTTTCGTTTCCCTGTTGCTTTATGTTGCATTTCTTATTTTTTTTTTGCTCTCTTTTGGCTTTGGCAACATTTTCGAAAATTAACGTTTAACGTACCACACATATGAGCTTTTAATTGCAATTTAATGGCGGGTCATTTATTATCTACGAGCACTTTTAGAGAGCATTGGCCATTGTTGGTGGTATTCACAGTAGCAGACTTTGCCTTTTTAAGGTTGCACTTTAAACCATTAAACCTTTAATAAAGCATTTCTTATCAACTCTTACAAATTAAATGATATTCATACACACATTCCACAGTAGTCCCCCCCTTTCCTCTTTTACATGCATGCATGGATGTTTGGCATTCATTTATGCAAATGTACAAAATTTCTTAAAATGCATAAGGATTTCGATTGTAGTCAGCTATCTGCTTAAACTTTTCGCTACTAAAGAAATTACATGTTTTTGTTTTTGTTTTTTGTTTTTTACATGGCAAGACAGTACAAGCGCGGAGCTAATGTCCCAAAATGACATTTTACTCTACGATATATGGTGGTGGTGGTTATAAATTTTCTTGTGGTTCCTTTTATCTGCCAGCTTTTATCTCGTATACTTTAAAAAGTTGTAAGAGCCAAGTAATTTCTGTTGCTAAAGCAATTTGCGGTATTCGCAAGGCATAATTAAAATTAAAAATTTACAAAAAGTGACTGACGGTTCATTAAAAATTATATTGTGCGTAAAAGTTAGCAGGATTGAATGTTAGCCAGCACTAAATGTCTTTAAAATTATACTACTGGGTTAACTAATCTGAAAATTTGAATTTTAAATAATCACGAAGTAAATGATTGGTCTTGTTATAACGTAGTCAGGTTATTTGTTCCACGTAACTCTCAATCAAACCTAACTTTCAGTGAAGAAACAACATGCCTCTAGGCGTATTATTTCATCAATGTAGGACTTCTTGAATTTTAGAAACAACCTATATTTTGCATATGAAGACAGCTCAAAAGATATCGAGACAAAGAATCATCTGAACACGCTATGTCCTCGCCAATTTCCATTCTAAGTTACTCAGTTTATAGCAGAGTGTACCAGAGAACACTCTGGTACACAATATGTTTTCTAGCTTTTAATACTGGCTTTGCTATGTTATGCACCTGCGGTCTTTTCGGATATTTTTAAAAAATTCTTTAGAATTCTTTCTTTCATTTTATTGTTTGCCTTTAATTAGGCTTTTACAAAACCTAATTATTTTGAATAATTTAAACAAATTTTAATGGTCAATAATAAATAACATAGTCCTGTAGCACGGCAGGGAAAGTATTAGAACATTAACAAATTGGTTAAATACACAAGAATTTAATTAAATTTTAATACTTTTCCCTTAAAGGAAAACTGAAAGAGAAGTAAACAGTTTTATTTGAAATAGACGTAAGCACTGTATTAAACAAAATAAAAACATTAAGAGACCAACAAGAAGAGTACGTAATACAACAATAAAAAATTAGCGAACAGGGAGGAGAGTTAAGTATAGACTCACAAAGCAATTGTAAATATATAATAAAGTAGTAATATGCCGTTAAATAATCCGAAAAACCAACACCATTAATAAAATGCCACAAACACTCGCCGCTTATTGTTTATATACACACTCTACTCTCTACGAGACAACAGTAATAAAATGGAACAACAAACAACAACAAAAAAATTATATGCGAGTCTTTATATAAAATAACAACAACACAAAAAAAAAAACAATGTAAACAAACGAATAAAAACATTTACACACATACCAATACAAATATGTATTCACATAGGATACGCGCTTATAAGTATGCAAAGAAAATATGGCATTATTCCTTAAGCCGTAACCAAGCGAATAGCGACAATATTAACACTAACACTCACTTGCTGTATATATGTGTATGTGTGTATGTAGTATACAAACCAATCAATTTACAGGATAGCAAATAAAAAAAGTAGCAAAGTAACAGAAATTTATGGAAAACAACACCTTTTATACTCGTTTTCTTCACTTATTAGAAAGAAGTATTGTTTGGTTGTAGGTTTGCGAATGGAATTGTTTTTAGCATACTTTCAATGTGGTCCCCTTAAAAAATATTAAAAATATGAAATAAAAAAATTATTTTGGCACTGAATTTTAAACAGTTTTTCTTGTTAATCTCAAAGGTCCGTTAGTTCAAAAAGAAAATACAAAGAGAAGTAATCGTTTCCTCTCTCTCTACAGCTAGGTGTACAGCTTTTTATTTTTGATAAAGTGTTGCTGGTTGTTTCAATTTTGTTAAGCGCTGTAACTGTTGTGTGAGAACCAGTATTAAAATTATATGACTTTTTTATTATAACAAGTGAGAGATAAAACCTTCGTGTAACAACTTTTATTCGACAACTTTTTTATAAAGAAAACAGAAACAAAAAAAAAATATATTAAAAATACCAATTAAACTGACTCTGACTTTACGTCTATGGGGAACAAATTCGTATAAAGCTGACGCCTTAATACAGGAGGTTAAAGTTTATGTGCTTGTTTTTTTTTTGTTTTTTGAGTGCAAAAAAAAATTCTTAGACATTTGAAAATAAATTTCTGAGAATCAGTTGGAAATAGAAGGTCTACTCCAACAGACAAAAACTTAAATAGCTAACTAACCAATGTCTCACATTGTTGAAAAGTAAACTGACTAATAATACTATACCAAAATACCATAGGAAAAAAGAGGACGAGATAAAATAACTAAAATTTAATTTTAAATTTATTTATGAAGTCCAAATGAGGTTATGTTCGGTTTCGAATAGTCAATAATATAAAATGCTCAAATAATACATGACATCTGATGTTGCAACACTTATGATGATTGAATTTTAGATCAAAGCGCGGAATTGGTTGTTCCTCTATCCAAAAGGTTTTTCAAATCATAAATTTCTATGATAGAATTACACAAAAATCTAAAGATCTATAAAACAAGGTCATTACATTGATTTTTAGTAGATACGACTTTTCGTTTTATTTTTATTGAGTGTAATTAAAAATATTTTTTTTATCGTTGACCAATTATAAGAGAATTTCTTAGTTTGCGGTACAATAATCCCAATTTATTACAGGATTTACGAAGTAAATATACGAGTTGTTGAAATACGATTTCAGTCTATTTGTTTATATGCCAAAAATAATAAACAAACAGAAAAAAAGAAAAATTAGAAATTTTGAGTAGGCAAATAAGTTAACTGGCCTGAAATAGATTTTCCCCCACGTGGCCATTCTGTTTGGCATAAGTATTATTGCCAATAAGTTGAAATCAACTTTTGCTAATGATTTGTTTTTCCAAATTCTCTTTTCTCTACTCCAACTTTCAACAGCAATAGCGGTTAAATAAAAATGAAAGCAAAAAAGAAAACACATTTCAAATCGTTTTATGCGATTATAGGAATTTTTATGGGATTTTCAAAATACATACATAAACTTGCCATATTTTCATTGAAAAACATAGAAAAAATAAAATAAAAACTAATAGAGGCAGCAATAGAGAACTAAATTGTAATCGTACATATACATACAGGAAGGCATTTGTAAACAACCAAATATGGCCACATCATTTCAACTTAGATCTGTATGCGTGTGTTCGTGTATGTATGTGCAAAAATAAACTGAATTTGAAAACTCAATATTTGTAACTTAAACCAGGAAAAAAAACAAAAAAAAAAAAAAACTAAAAATATTTTAAATTAACAATAAATGCCACTACAGATTCGTGCTCTCTTATCCATACAAACATACTCACATACATACGTTCAATAAAGCCACTTAGGCTGGAATAGCTTAGGCACTCATATTCACATTCGCATTTATATACACAAACACATACACATACACATACACATACCGGTAGAGAGTATTTAATAAAATTATGAAAATCAATATAAACTACAGCGAGATTTGACTTACAAATACATTTAAGCAATATGACATTTGAACCCATTTGTTGGCATTTATAGGAAGTTTATATTTTTCATTCGGAAGGATAACACTTAAAAACAAAATTCTTGCATCAATAAATAGCTTTTAATTGCAAAAATACCAATGATTTTTAAGGGAAACCCTTTATTTATTTAAATTTTATTGAAATTTTCTCTAGTTTTTTTTAGGGATACTTTTGCTTAAAATTAATTTTTGTTTTTATTAATCGTGGGCTATATACCATGTACAATGTAAAATAAATTGTGTTTTCTATAGTCAATTTATCGATGACTTGCATTTTTCTAAAGAAAATATTTTGATGACTTGCATTCTCCAC
Source organism: Sarcophaga bullata (assembly GCA_005959815.1). Classification (NCBI taxonomy): domain Eukaryota; kingdom Metazoa; phylum Arthropoda; class Insecta; order Diptera; family Sarcophagidae; genus Sarcophaga; species Sarcophaga bullata. The sequence goes on from QOCX01000174.1 coordinate 25,172, forward strand.
AATAAATTTATCAGACAGTAAAAATTCGAATACCAATCGAACTTTCTTTATTTGGGCTCCTTTTTAAAAATCCAAAAACCGGATATAAAATGGTAGTTGTGAGGAATTACCCACAGGAAATAATTGATATATTGGAAAAGAGAATTAAAATTAAATCTCGAACTCTGTCTGAGAATAATTAAGTAAAAAATCCTTCAAACTATTGGTCAAGGCTAGGTGAGCAGACTATATACATGCTAAGCGAAAATGATAAACTATTCGAACTGTGTGAAGACGAGCTCAACCTTAGTGATAGGCATTGCAGGTCGTACAGTGCTCTTAAACAATGAAATCATTTGATGTAGACCTTGAATATTGTATGTCTATCATTGGCAACAAATTGAGGAGAATAGAGAAACACAATAGTTTTAAAAGTTCAACTTAGTTTTTGTGAATGTAAAAAGTTTTGCTTAAATTCCAGCACAAATAAATTGGCCGTTGATTTTCGGAATTTTGTGGCTTGCTGGCTTTCATATTAAAAGTGTGCTATTGTAGAATTTTAGCTGTTTGAGAAAGAAAAAAAAAAGAAATTACAAATATTCTCTACTGTGACACATTTTTATATTTCAAAATTATAATTTAAAATTAAACACACATTTCAGTAACAGAAACATGGATTTTTAATGAAACTCTTGCACATTTAAACCACAATATACTCGAGGACATGGCAAAAATTATCACGAACAGAAACGGATTTGTATTCTTTTTTTTTTTCTTTTTTTTTGCTATTATAGGGTAATGTCATAGATAATGTATTTTAAATTGGAAAAGAATTGAAATGAAATATACAATGAAAACCAACGAACAGTTTGTAATTGCAATCTGAATGTGTATAAACAGATCCATTACTAAGAGCGGTTCTCCTTCAAGTTCTTGTAGTTATTTTGTACGTAGTTATTTGAACGTAGGCTAGTTAGGCGCTAGTAAAGAAGGAGAAAAAAGAATACGCTTGCTGATTGCTTTTTGTACAATATGTTTCATTCTTATGGAATCCAAACCTAATTGAGTAGTATATTACCTTTATCTGTTCTCTTTTCGATAACTGATCTCGAGGTGAGAACTTGTGACAAAACAATCATTACCGAGCTTTCAAAATCTGTTAGTAACTGCATAGCTATTTGTGCCGTTTATTTTATGGCTTTTGTTCGTCAAGGTTTTATCGCTTATTCCAAGTGTAAGCATCAAATGTCTCTATAGTTGGCAATCCGTCGTTTTGCGCTATTATGGAGTTATTTTCCTAAAAAATTACGCGAATCCCAACATCTACTGCTTTTTGTCTATGTGTTTCCTTCTTGGGGTTCGTAACCTTAGAATTTGATTACATTTTTCCTATATTTGGAAACTATATGCAGACAGACAGAACTGTTATGTGTACAGAAAAAACATTGAAAACAGAATTAATAAACTAGCGCAAGTCATTTTAAATTTAATTAATCTTTTTATTTTTTTTTCTTATTTTAATTGAAAATCAATAATTGTCTAAAATTTTCTAGACTACCATCCATTTTCATCACTCTAAAATTTGTCTATTTTGTTGTAAGCTTCCAATGCCAATTTTCTTTTGATTAGCTCATTATGAACGTTACGTTAATTCAAATGGTCTCTTCAGAATTTTCTTAGAAATTCTTTCACAATTTGAATATTTGTCTCCTTAGTCAAGAGGAAAACAACAACAAAAAAAATTTTAAATCATTAATCATTAAATAACAAATTTACCAACATTTTTAAGAAACTCAACAAACTCTCAACAAAACAAACACCAATGCTTTACTGTCAGGACAGCTGCCTGTTCCATAGCTAAACAATGAAATTGAAATCATGATAAAAAAAAAAGCAAAAAAAAAACAAGAAAAAAAACAACACTGTGAAAATTTATGAACAAACAATTGATTGACTGACTCTCCCCTTGAATTCACACCAAAAGACAATCAATAAATATTCTAAAGCATATTGTGTGGCAAATAATGTTGCAAATGATGAAGAGAAAAAAGAAAACACCGCCAACAATAAGAAGAACATTAACAATTTTCGTTATTTATTGAACAACACCGCCAAAATATTGTTTTCTTTTTTGCTTCTTTTGCGTTTTTATTTTTTATTTTTAATCAAATGTCAATCAAATTAAAAGACCTTCTCCTGCGACATGACCTAAGCTAAGCTACCCAAACACTCATCGACGTTGACACTTCTTCTCTTCCTTATTTTTCAATTTCAATTTTATTAGAATTCAATACTTTAAATACGAGCAACAGCTCAACCAACACAACTGCAGGGGGTAAAAGTATATCATGAGTTAAAACGCATCAAATTTAAAGGAAAAACACTTGAGGAAAAAACCTCAACACCAAGGCTTTCCTTGTAAAAGTAGAACAGCAAAAAAAAAAAAATAACAAAAAAATACCGGGATACGAAATATCGATGGCAACAATATAAATTCGCTTACGGCGGGTGTGTGAAGCAGCATCGAATTTCATTACAGCCTGTCAAAGTCACACTCTATACTTGACTCTCTATTTTATTTCATAGCTACAGGGCGACTTGATGCTAAACAATTTGTTTATTTGTAAGCACCTCTTTTATATACACTTTCTCTCTCTCTCTCTGTCTCTCTCTCCCTCGTTTCTCACTCCTTATTTTTTGCTTTGACAGTGTATGGCTCTTTATTTTATAAGGACTTAAGGGCTTAAAGATACAATAACAGCAATAAGACAACAGTGTTGTTCTTGAAAATTATAAGTGCCAGGTTACTAAAGAGTAACTGATGGAAAACAGCCAGGAAGTAAAAAAAAAGGGAAAGAGGAAAGAGTGAGAGAAAGAGAAAGTAGAGAAAGCAAAAAGAGAAAATATATAAAATTTAAATTGATGAATAAAAGTCAACACCTTCTTATTATAAGAAGCCTTTGATTTCATTTACAGCAAAAACAAAAAATACCAAAAAAAAAAAAAAAAATTCAATCTAAAAAAGAAAGGCAAAAATTGATTGAATTCAAATGAAAAATGTCAGCTTTGACTTTGATGTTAAACAATTTCAAAATGTCTAGTGGTTACCAGAAATGAAAAAAACAAAACAAAAAAAAAACAGTGGAAAAAACGTACCCAAAATACTTAAAACAACCACAAATAAGGCAAAAGAAAGAAACAAAAAGAAAAAAAAACATAAGAACAAGAGAGAAGACATTGTTAATAAGTAACAAGTTAACCTAATACACTCAACTTTTCTGCTTATCCTTATTCTTCTTCTTTTTTTGTCTTTATCTTAGCAAGCATTTTCATTTTCATCTTCATCTCTATCTCCGGCTCCATCTTTATCGTTATCAATTGTAACTTTAACTTCAAGAGTAATTTGTTATGAAAATGTTCTTTTCATTTTCTTAACCCATCACCCTGCCAGCCACCCCATACACCGCCATTTACAGTGTGAGATTTTTTTTTTTTTTGGGAAAGTTTTTTTTTTCCTTTTTTTGCAAAGGCATCCTTAATGTCTGCATGACTGGAATTTAATTTATTTTAAAAGTCAAAGAACTCGTATTTAAATCAATAGTTTATCTAAATATAAAAACAACAATGATTTCTTTTCTCTTTTTTTTTTTTTTAATAAATTTATCACATGTTACATACATACGTGTGTATTACGATAAATTATTGTAGAATGAATCTTAAGTAAATGAAGAAGGAGAAAAATACACTCGAAAAATTATGCGATAAACATTTAAAGGAATAAGCATTAATTTAATATGGAAAAGAAGAGGTTCTAAGCTAGGATCCTTTCAAATGCAAGACAAGTCTAACGTAATAGTTGACATCACTACACTTTAAGATCTTATCATGAGTAGTATAATGGATCGCCTCTTAATGACAATTACAAAATAAAATATGATCTTTTCCAGTCATAATTCCAGATATTCTATCATTCCTATTCAAATATTATCATGTTTTCTATGGTCTTGCGGACTCCTGTCCAGTGCAAGGCTTATATTTCGTCTTATAACCTACTCACAATCCAATCGATCCAGTTCAACTTATCTCTGCAGATTTTGTCGTCAATATGGTTACCCTTTACCCAGTTTGGCGAAAACAATTCTTAAAATTTGCTTTAAATTTTAGTGCAAAGGCATTGCAATTTCTTATGTGTCTTCCTTTGTGCCTGACTTTTCTTACACTAATTTTGGAGGCAACGTGTAATTCTTTGAGTGTAAAAATATATGGTTCAAGATATATTTATGTATGCGAGTGTATCTACTTGTATGTATAAATGGAGGAGTGCTACCTCAACCTGTCACAAGTTAATTGTACGTGGATATATTTTTTATTTTTATTTTCTAAGAACAAGTTCAAAGGGATTTTTCTTTTTCGTGTTCAAAGAAGTTACTTCTTTTGCTCTGTATGCGTAGCTGTTGTAAGTGTAAAAATACACTTACATATTAATATACAAATATTTGTAAATAATTTTCTATATATATATATATATATATATGTATATCTGTATATATTTGCTCTTCTATTTTTATGATTTGAACAAGTTCAGGCAACTGACAGGTGTTTGGCACAAATCCTTATACGTAACGACTTTTAGTTTATGAGGTCCCAAAGAGACATCTTTTTGCATTGAAAACAACCAATCCAACTCATTTTATGAATGTAGTATAACCGTTGCACACACATACACATGTGTACATATAAATGAATACAAGTACTAGTGAAAGAAAGCACGGTAAACCACAAGTTTTTAGTGGAATATTGACTCAACCCATATGTTTAGATTTCTCATACGATGTATGCAGTCGTTTGTGTAGGTAGCGTGAGCTTGAGCTTGAACAAAATGTTCTCAATACCCTCTGTTTGTCTTCTTAGGTTACCGCCAAAATGTCTTTTCAGGTCGATTTGACACGTTGATTGATCCTTTTACGTTTTTCTGTTGGATATGAAGGAAACAAAAATAAAACATCCGTGCAAACTAACACTGAATAACAAAAACAAAGAGGTAAATGTGGGGAAAAAAATTGTACAAAATAAATAAAATTGAAGGAGAACGTCATACTCTCCATTGAACTTGTGGCGGCTTGCAAAAGCAGTCAAATTAAATGTGTGTGCGGTAATGTGTACTAACAAGGTTAAACATGCCATATATATGGTGTATATGTATATGTATGTTTATACCTAAAGGAGTGTATGAGCGTGAGTGAGAGTGAGTATATGTGTGGGTAAATTTCTCAATACAAATAAAGGTGGAACATGCAACATTTTTTTTATTCTGTATTGTGCTTATGTATGTGAGTTTGGAATACATAAATTTCCTTTTAAGTTGTGCTTACTTGGCAAAAAAAAATGTTTCGAATTTGACGAATTGTATTGCAAGTGAACTTGTCAACGTTTTATACTATAAATTAATACAGTTTTGTTACGTCTTCTTTTATTAGATAATTTATAGTCTATTAATGTGGCCAGAATGTATTTTTAATCTGTATAAATAATAGTGCTTAATATACAGTTATGAGCATTTTATTTTGCATGCGTTCCATCGTTTCGTCTATTGTCGATGTGGCCGCCGACTTGGCATAGTTATTTAAAATCTGATAATGGGAATTATTATCAAATTTAGTAATAAAGTAAAACAGTTATTTATAAAGATCTTATTAAGAATATTTCAGTCTCTATGTTGGCAACACATCATCATCTTAGAGAAGAATGTGTGATGAAACTATATTCAGTCAAACTTAGCTAATTTTATCTCATTTTACAAGCACATTTGAAGATAATGTCCGGGCACAATATCATTACTGAATCTTAAACAACGATTTGATTAATCATGACAAACCAAAGATGTGAGTGTACTTTTTACAGATTGAATGATTCTTATATGTTTCTTTTTGTAATAGGGATAGCGTAAGTGCTTGAATATGTTTTCCTAATCATATGCGAAACCCATAATCTGAATAAAATGTAGACTTCAAAATTAACTTTTGTGTTCGCAATAAAATCTTGTTTTTCATTTGATTCTAGTTTGAAAACTTATTGTAACAGCGGCATAAAAAATGTTGGTAAATGTTGAATTCAACTAATGAATGAATAAAATGAAACGTATTTTCAATTATTTTAATTAAAAAGGCTTCCAAGGCAGTTAGTGTGTTTGCATGGAAATTGCAAGAGATCTGGAGAACGACAAATAAAACGCCTAATAAAGTGTTCAAATAAAACAGTTGTTTGCTTCGAAAGGAAACGGAAGAAGGTGTGAATAATATTGTGGAGTAAATAATTCTAAAGTCATTGTACTAAAATTAGCACAAGTACTATTTCCGTTTCCCTTAAAAGGAAAGACGAAAGAACGAAGCAGGGAATTATTTAAACAACGGCTGAAGCACACATACTGTGTTACTACCAAAACTACCTTAAATTTAGGCAATTAAATAAATTACAGCAAAAAAGAGAAATGAAAAAAAGATTTAATAGAAGCAGATACAACACACACAGTTTTGTCACCTTCAGGGGGTTTATATGGCTTTTCTCAACTGAGTATTTATTTTTGAGTTTCACAATATTCGTTTTCCTTTATGGCAAACAAAAATGATGAATTTAAGGCGGGTGCAGGCAGATAGCAGGGAGAAGTAGAAAACAATTGTTAATTTTTTGTTTTTGTTTTTTTTTATACGATTCTCAGTCATTTATTCAGTTATACAGTTAGTCAGTCCGTCAGTCAGTCAGTTAGTAATTCATTCATTTGAAAATGTTTTGCTGTTGTAGCTGCTGTTATTAAGTTATTGCTTCCAGAATATCTCCTTAAAGATGACGCCAAAGGAACTGTGATAAAGTCATTTGATTTTTCTCCACTCCGCTCCGCGCTCCACTGCACCCCACTCTTTTGCTGTGTGGCTCCCTAAATTAAAACGAAGAAAAAAACTCGACAAATTTTGACGCTGTTTAGAGAGGGGGTCTGTTTTCGTTTCTGGTTTTCTTTAAAAAAAAAGAAGCGTATCTTTAGCTTTCTTTTTATTTAATTATGGTTACCATCTGATATAAATTGTTGTTGTTGTTGTTATTGCTGTTATTATTATTATTTTTTATTTTCTTTATACAATTCCATTTGAATAGAAGGCGCTTTGATTTTATGCTTTTATAAGCATTAGTAATACGCCAGCTTATTGTATGCGAGAGAGTATTCATTTTTAAATTCCCGTTTTCATTACGCTTTTGTTTTCGTTTCCCATTGTTTTTATTTCAATTATGTTTTTGTTTTTTTTTTACATTTTTCTCCTTCTTATTTTATTCTTTCATTTGGTTTCTGTCTTGTCAGTTGTATTACAAATACCACATTAAAGAAATAATTCCCTATTTGGCTGAGGTTTCAAGAGCAATGAGTTGGTGAAATGTAAACATGCTGCTCTGCCGTTTCGGTTGGCTTTATTCCGTTTTTAATATTGTTTTCGTTGTTTTTTTTTTTTTTTTGAATTTGATGATGGTCGGTCGTCTTTTACGCTCATATTGATTTAAAGTGCCTTATTTAGAGGACATTGCTCGTAATTTATATTTATTTAATTTTATTATTAAAATGCTTCACATAAAAATGTTTGTTTTAGTTTGAATTCTTATGCTTTGTTTAACGAATTTTATACTTTTTATTTCTTCAATTTTTGTGTTTTAAGAAGTTATAAATACCACAGAATGGACTTTGTAGCCTTTTTTATGTTTATGGTTGAGTTTGTTTAATTTTTTGGGTTGGTTTTAAGAAATAAAAGCAATTTAATTTGATTTTGTGTAATAATAGGTTTACAAATAGCAATAGTGGCGTAATCTAACATATAACTTTTACGTAATTATTATTATCCCGATAATGCATAATGAATACATGGATTCCTATGCTATATTAATTAAAATTTTTTTAGTGACATTAAGCTTTATGTTGTTAAACATATCTATGTATTCATTAAAATTTACATCATCTTTCTTAAATTTATGAAATGCACTTGAGATAATAATTTTTCAATCCTAAAAACACGTTTCACTAGAGTTATCAGTCTAGCTAGACATAGGCTTTAGCTTTTTCAGTGAGGCACTTGCCTCTCATAATTCTGGGTGATTTATTTGTATTTTGCCTGTAGCGGTTTAATCTAGCTGGCACTGCTAGTGCTACCCTTATTTTGAACACCAGTGCGCCCAAAGTATTGTATTTAATGTACTGAATTAAATTACATTTGTTGTTTTTTTAAGAATAATATTTTATTTGCATCGGTCACTTTAACAAAAGTTTATTTTAATGAAAAACCACTTTAAGCCATGCAGATTTTTAAGCCATTAAGTGTTATAAAATTTAAGCTGCTATAAAAGTTTATACCTTAAACTCTTAAAACTTAAAACTTTCCATAAGATATTATTTTAAAGAAATAAAATTCCTTTATTGTTATGATCAAAGTGGCTTTAAACGAGAAAAAGCCAACATTTTATTGTATTATTTTGGATAGAGCAGGTTTATTTCATATTTTGATGAAATTTTATTTAAAAATGAAATACCAGGCATAAGGTTCTCTTTGTTTTTGGTTTATGATATTGCCAAAGGATAAAGGCTTTTTGTTGTCTGTTTTCTTTCTTCTGTGTAATTTGTATGATTTGTAAACTTATATCGATTTGGGAGTTCCCATTTTGTTTTTGGCTTTCTTAAGTGCAACAGTTAAGCTTAAAAACACGTATTTTTTTTGCCAAATTATTATAATTTTGAAAGAAGAAATTCAAAAAGTATATTGAAACACAAACTGAATGAAGCTGAACAGAACTGAACATTTGCGTGGCCCATTCTATCGATTAACGGAGTTGAATGAGAATAAAAAACTCGTAAATATTTTTTTTTGACATTATTTCTCCTCATTTTCTTTAAGATGCACAACACGTAAATGTCGTAAACTGTTTAAATGCCTTAGTGTTAGCGTATGTATGTATATGTATGGGATGTGTGTTTGCTTTTTTATTATAACCCATGGCTAAGATTGTAACAGAATACGCTTCTTACACTAATACATATTCTTCAAAAATTATTATTACAAGTTCAACAGAAGACGTTGTCGTTCGTCGTTTTGAGAGAGAGAGCGAGAGCAAAAGTAAAGAATATAAAGCCAACAATTCTAGAGGCAAATTTAATGCGTCAGCAAATTTTCACAAGTGAAGTTTTTGTTGAAGTTTTAATGGCAACGCCATTATAAAGGCATACTAACAAGCATTTAACCAGCCTGCCTGTCAGACAGTGAGCCAGCCAGTAGAAGCTATTGAAGCCAATGAAATACACTAAAGCACTCCAAATACATATAAAGATCACACAGACAACAAACATTTAAACATACATATATACATTATATCTACGTGCATTCATAATTTAGCTCATAATTCAAAAAAGAGACTAAATCTTACAAGAATTTGTGTTTGTGATTGTTTGTCATAAAAATGATAAGATGACAACCGGTCGCAGTAGCAATAACAGCAGCAGCAGCAGCAACAACAACAACAACAACAAAGGCTTAAAGTAGTAAAGAATAAGAACAAGTCTAAAAATTATGCCTCATTTATTATCCTTTCTTGATATTATGACATACTAATACAATCTTACACACACACACTTAGTTAAACATAAACAAACTCATGTAAATTATAAAGCTTTATAAAGCAGGCAAATGCAAATAAATAAAAAAAACTCAGAACATAAAAAGAGTGAGAGTGACAGTAAATGTGTGTGTATGAGTGTATTTGTTTATGATGTATGTCAGTAATGTGGCATAAATATAATTTACATGTAACTTTTACTTTTTGCATCATTACCCTCTCTCTCTCTCTCTCTCTCTGTCTTTCTGACTGTCATTGCTCTCTTTCGTAATGTTTGTTTTGTGTGTTTCTCTATATTTTCCTTTCCGCTACAGAGCGGTCTTCCTCAGCATTATTGCTCATTTTTTTTTTGGTTTTTTTTCTTTTACGTTTTTTATATTTATTATTGTATTAATTCACAAAGTTTTCCATTCTTATCTCTGCTTTTGTGTCACAAGAATAAGAGAATAACTGCATACTAACACACATACGAGCACATTTTTTGTTTGGTTGTATGTTAGAATTTTTTTATATTTATTATCATGGGTGCTAATTTTTGATAATGATGAATTTTGCAGCTCCTCTCTTTTTTGACAAAATTTATGTTATTTTGACCTGCTGCTAAAGACTTAAGTGAGATATTTTCTAAAGCACAAAATGTCAAAAATATTATAAGCAACTAAATGACAACAAATGGATTTGTTTTATTTTCGTTCATGAAAGGATTTTGAAAATATTATGTGATTACTTTAGAAAATAATTTAAAATAATTTATTTTATTTCATAACAAAAACATTTGATAGTTTCAAGTAGCTTGTTCTTTGCACTACTCGTTTACATATTACTATTTAATCTGTAATTATCAGGACTTACAGTTTCAAATCGATTCCGAGAACCGCAGATTTTTGGAAACCTTTTCAATTCATATATCAGATTGGTATTCCTCTACTTAACAGTAAACTGTATTTAGTTGCAAAAAAGAAACCCATGACATAATGATCCTAGTTATAGACAGATCTGGTCCGATATGGTTATATGCAGAATAAAACCTGACCAGATTTCTTCATATCACCTTAGATACTTAAGAAACAATCTGTTGCATCCAGATTTCCAAAGGTGTTTTAAATAAAATTCAATTCTACATAGAACTCTCGGACTTCCTGAGAGTCTCTAACCAGGAATTGTCAGACCCAAGTTACTTAAGTTCATTAAGATGGTTGCCAGTTAAATGGAATCTTACCTAAACTGATGTTTAGGAAACTTTATAAAATTCGAACTCGAAGTCATATTTTTAAAGTCATATTTTTTTCAAAAAGTGTAAAAGAAACATTTCACGCTTCAATTTTCTGATTCTTACACAGTAATTTCGAGTGATATTTAATTTGAGACCAAACACAACTTATGACCAATATTAAAAATATTAAATTACAAACAATCATACGCCTCCCCCATTGTGTAAAAATTTAAATTTGTAAACTCTTTAAAATAAATTTTAATAATTTTATCTATTATTTAAAGTTTTTTTTTAAATAATTCTTCTTCGCAACAGTTCTTAAACACTTTGACTATCATGTTGGTTTTGAGTTTTCCTTAGTTATTTTCAGTATTTTATCTGACATTAATTGAAGTAAAAATATTTTGAATTGTTTTCATGTTGTTTTCTTTAAAATTTATTTTTGTTTTCTGTAGAATTCCAGTAAAATTTGTTCTTGCAATACAAACTTTATTATTGTTACATGTAAGTACTGTTGTTGCTTTTATTCGAAGTTAGTAAAATGACTCTTATTATTTTAAATTTTGTTTGTTTGTTTGTTTGTTTTTATAGTCAAGATAATGTCAAATTACAACAGCTTTTGTGCTGCATTAAATGAAAATTTTTAAAGTCTTTGTCATATTAAGATTCCATACAGACAACATACATACATACATACATACGAACTGAACACCCAGCAAAATAAAATATTTTTATTTTTATTTCTTTCGTTATTCTGCTCATTTTCAAGTTTTAAGTTAAAAAAGAACAACTTTTTTGTTTAAAACGATACCAGTTGTGCTTTTGTGTTTTTCTTCATAAAAAAAAAATAAACTCGTTAAGATTGAATATGTTTTTTTTTTGTTTAAAGATATGAGATATTTTACAAGAAATAATAATTGTAATTATAAAGACAACATTATGTTCGATATATGAATTTCTACAATTTCCTAAACTTTTGAAATTAATCTTTCTTATAGACTCCCCGACCACTGCAGTATTTTCCAAGCTTATGTCATGGCATTTTTAAAAGCAGCGCAATGCTTGTTGAGTAGCGCACAGCCAGGCTGCGATTAAGTCCCTTACGAATGCCCACCTCTGTCCATGAATGCCGAGATTTCTCAGAGAAATTTCGGGTCATTCAAGGATTTCTCTTTTATGGCTTCCGGAATAGAGGAATATCGGTGGAAAGTGGTTGGTACAGAACTTACAATCTCCGACATATGGCAGCACATAGGTATTTCGATTGTCTCAGTTAATTTGGATGTTGTTCACTCGTTTCAAGAGGAAGTTCTGTCCTTAAGTCTCATGGAAAGACTTAGCACTCCGACAAATGACTTCAGCAGCAGCTATGAAGAGGAGAAAAACACTGTCTTTTACCATATGTGTCATTGCTCTGCTTTTGTCCAGGAGACAGAGCTTTTTGACTTCTCATATTCTGGCGTGTTCTATCGAGCGCTCTAATATAAAGATAGTTCAAATAGCACGATTTGTTTTGGACTCGGGATGGTTTTCTCTAGGGAGGAAATGCACCACTAATACCTCTTCCTTTAAAGGGCTAAACTGCCATGCCTAACCTAATCTATTGCATTTCCTATTGAATAAATTTAGGGCTACAGACCTGTTGCAATACTTTTACCTCCATGGGCTATACCTAAAGGCGAAATAACGCCTTACACTTATCTCTACCGACCATATCCTGGTGTTTATCATTTATCTCGCAATAAGCTGTTATTTCATATTGAAATGACCCGCACATATTATATTATCACATGTCTTTCAACAGCTTTCTTGTTCGCTTTTTGCTATATGTCATAGCAATTTTTTTTAAGAAGTAAATAAGAAAAATGTTTATTTTTCTATAAAAAAAATCTTTTTTTTTATTTGTTTCAACTCAAAGCCAAAGCTTTTTACATAATTTAGCCCCTTTTTAATAGATAAAAAATAGAAAATTTGGCATTGCAATAAAAAAAATGTAAGGAAAACTTTCTTTCTCAGGGTAAAAGAAGAGTCGCAAGGCTAAGCTAATTATATACACAGAGTTTGATAAATCTTTTTTCCTTTTTTACGCGCGTTTCATTCCTCGTTTTCCTTCTTGCCTCTGCTATTTTTTTCCTTCATTAAAGCAACACTCAAAATTTACGCCATAAAGAATAATTTATTTGTGCATTAAAAAATTATAACTTGATTAGAAGAAAATGAAGAAAAATTAAAATAAAGAAGATGGCGAAAGAAAAAAAATCTAAAAAATAATTGATAATTTTTTCGCTAATTTTATGCTCCGAAAATGGTGGGTAAATTGAATTATTAAAAGGGTCTGAGGAAAGAAAGATTTCCTAAAGTTGCCAAAGTAACTCAAAGCATAACTGAAGAAAAAAAGGGAAAAGAAAGCAATTAAGCTTTTATGTTTTATAGGAAAGACTGGCTAACTCGGGCTGAACAACTGGTCAGGTTTAAATGGCATATAAAATATTTATTAATTAATAATAAAAAATCAAAATGTTCATGCCTTTCCTTCAGCCTTTAAATTTCTTACACTTTATTTGATTATTATTGTTCAACTTAACAAACTAAATTATACTCATCATTACAAAGATATTAGAACAAAATGATGTTGATGACGTTGTTCTTATGCATGACTTATCAAAGTCTAATAAATACATAAAAAAAGAAAATAAAAGGAAAAATTGAAAATGTATACGATCATTTCATTATCTTTTTAGTCGAACATACACCATCATTTCATAACGCTTCAAATCATGTTCGTTCCATGTTTACTCTCTGGTTGGCCTGCCCAATATGCATTTCAAAACTTAACTCAGCTTAATTCAGTTGATGTGATTTTTTTTTATTCTTTCCCATCAGTTTTATTCATATTTTCCATATATCCCATTTTTTTTTTTTGCTTCAGTGTTTGTTTTTTTTATCGATAATATTGTCACGTATTGCAAACCTAAAATTATTTCAGTTCCTTTTTTCTGTTCTGTTTTTTTAATACTTCTTCACAAAGAACATGTTTCAGAATACATCAAAGGAGTATAAAACTTTTTTTTATTTTCCTTTTTGTATATACGTATGTATGTATGCCTTTTTATATATTTATTTTATGTATTATTTTTTATGCATATATTATTTCTTTTGCCATAAATATGTATACACGCTCTCTCTCTGTTGTTTTGCTTTTAAGGCCAAATGCTTAATAAAGGAATACTTCTCTCTACACGTATAGTAAAGGAAAAAAGGTAAAAATTAAAATAAAAAATATATTCTTTTCTATTAATTTAATAGCTTTGGATTTACGCTTCCAAAAAGAGTTGAAAGTTATTATTCATCAAAAGGACCATCAGCGAATATTTGTCAATTTATTTTGACGCGTTGGCATAAAGCAAAAATTTCTGCGCGTACAATTTAGGGCGCTATTGAAGTTACAAACAAAGCTTTTGTGAATTTTATAACTTAAAATGACAGTGTGAAATAAAATTTCTTCTTTGAATTTCCGGTTAAGTTCACGTTATGTTTTATTTTTGAATACAAATTAAATCTGTAACACGAAATACAAATATTAGGTGCCTGATTGCAAGAATAATTTTAATTATAATATTTTTTATTAAATTAAAGCATTATACATAGACCAATCGATCTGTTCCTATTCCATTATTTATTCTATTGGTTTCGTATTTACTTTGAATTTTTTTTTTAAACAATTTTAAATTGTACCCTTTCACCCTTACTTGCAAGAAGTAAGGAAAATCTAAAAAAAAAAAAATTTTGTAGAAAACAAAATAAAATCTTGTTGTATAATCTGGTTTTAATAGACTGGTTAAAAGAATATTAAATACTTATGGCAAGAATTGTTACCCAGGCTTATAGTGATTGCTGGAGTAAAACTTCTCTTACCTGTTTCTTTCAATAGTAAATAAATAATTTTATTAAGAAACTTTATATTTCGTTCTATACACTTACACATTCACACACAGTCACGCATACGTACACCACCTACTCACTATACGGTCTCCGAAAGAAGAAACAGAGAGTAAAACAATACTCTCACAATACACAATACACAATAACTTAACAACTATACACAAGCAAACACTCATGTTCGTATACTGCTGTAAGATAATACAGCAATGGCACACGGTTACCGTTAAAACTAGCAAGCATAAGAAAAGTAATGTGTGTTCTATATGTATGTGTGTGAAAGAGAGTATGAGAGGGCAAAAACAAAATATATATACAAATAATTGAAAAATTTAACTTAAGCCAACTTTTTTAAGTGAGACTGACAGGGTCGCGTGCTTTATTCCATTTTTTTTTTGTTCTCAGTATTGAGAAACATTCCTTTTTATTGTTGTTATGCTTGTTTCTTTGCTTTTTCTTCTTTTTTTTTTGTGAATTTTCTTGCACTTGTTGTACCTTATAGAGCGACAGAGGTGGAGGTAGAGGGAGAGAGTGTGTGTGTGTGTGTTTTAAAGAAAATTTTGTGCATTAAGTTTCGTTACGTTACAGTTACAGTGCATAAAAAGTTTTACTTGAATGTTTCAATGTTTTGGTTTGGTTTGGTTCGTTGGTTAACTGGTTGTAGTGTGCACTCGTATGCATGTGTGTGTATAGTTCTTTTTTATTCACAAGTAAAATCCCTTTAGCTAAAAGGAAAGAAATACAAACAAAAAAAAAAAAAAAAAGGAGAACAAATATATGGCAAAGATAAAACCGGAAGGGTTTTTTTTTAACATAACAAAATAACGGAAGTAAAAAGAAGAAACTAAAGGAAAATGCTTTGTTGAATAGTGCAACAATAATAATAACAACAACAACAACAATATTTTCCATTTCATGCTGAATTACTTTGTGGCTTTGTTACTTGCATTGTATTAGAACAGTTCTCACATACTACACATCTCTGTTCACATCTCTCTTCGTATGTATGTAGATCTGGTTGTATGAGTTTGGTTTTATAATGGTCCGTATGCCTGTGTGTGTATTTATATTTTAGTTAGTTTAACATTATATTTGTTGTTGTTTTTAGTTCTTACATGTCACTTAAAGTAAAGTTTTTGACTTTTTTCTCTAGTTCTCTGGGTCCTCTCATTTCTCCTTACGGTTATAAATGTAAGTAGATGACTACTCAAGACTACTTTTGTGATTTTCTTACGTTCCTAATTTTCATGTTTTTGTTGTTGTTATTGCAAATAGTACTTAAATGATGATAATCATAAAACGAAAATTCAAAGAAAGACAGAAAGAGAGAGAGAGAGAGAGAGTGAGAGAGAGAGAGAGATAGAGCAAAAGAGGCAGAGGACGAGTGTGAAAGTTTTCTTCAAGCGTTGTTAGCATTACCTAAATTAAATGAAATTATAATTAATGATCAAAAGTTTGCCTTGTTAGTTGTTACAGTTGTTGTTGTTGTGTTTTTACGCTTTTATATTATAATTTCTTTAATTAATTGATAATAATTTAATTAATAAAGAAATAATTATACCGTTACAACATTATCACTAATTTTGCGCAAAAGTAATAGACAAACCATTAATAAAAAAATTTTTTTAAGAATTGACTGGACAAGTAATGGAAATCAGAAACAAAAGCATTCAATTTGGTTTTGTTTCTCATATAAACAGAAAAGCAAGTGATATTGCTTGTTTTACAAGAACAAGCCCTTTGTAACACACTCAAGTTAAAACGTGATTGAACAACTAATGAGCAACCTAATAATCAACAATGCTGGAAGTGCTGCAACCTCAAAGGCATTGTTCTTTTTTCTACTACTCTTTGAAGTACTCAACCTTACCTTTTTATTAATATATCTGAGCTTTAATATTTGGGTTGTAATCGCATACTCACAATGTGAGTATCATTCCAAAACAGAATTTTTTACACTTTTTAGACCGATCGTATATAGAAACCAAAATAATTTCAAAATACTTTAAGCGTCCAATGTTGATCTGAAGAAATTAATTTTAAAATTTAACATTATTTCATGCGAGATTCTCATATTTTCAGGGCATTATGTAATTAATTAATTAATTAATGATGTTCAGTCACTTGTATGACTTACATTCACTTTGTCTAAGTTTTTTCGTGAGTATTTTTTCTCATTTTTTTTTTGGTTGTTTCCTGTTACAGAAGTTTTTTGTGTATCTTTACAAAAATTGTTCTTTTCTGCTACCGGTTTTTATGTTCCTTTGCTTACGGGAAGTATAAGTGATGTGAATGTAAAATATTTTTTATTAATCATACGTCTACGTGTTCATTTTTAATTAGATTTCTAGGGAGAGGGAAAGAAAGACAGACAGAGAGAGAGAGAGAGTGAGAGAGAGAGAGAGAGTGAGAGAGAGAGAGAGAGTGAGAGAGAGAGAGAGAGTGAGAGAGAGAGAGAGAGCTCAATGATGCCATAGAAGGGAATGTAGTTGTATAGATGTATGATTAGCTTTTTCATCATTCGTTTCCATTAATTTTATAATTTTGAAATCTACACTAACATCAGCGGCATTAGCAGCTTCATTTTTAATTTATTTTCTCTTCCTTTTTGTTGTAATTTATGACTTCCCCTATGACCTGTATTCAAATTAATCGAAATTGCATCAAAACATGTTAGAAAAAATTTCAATATTCTCAATGATAAAATAAATATTAAACCGAACAATATCCGTTTCCAATAAAAAAACAGACAGAAGGCTAGAGACAGAGAGAGAGAAAGAGAGAGATAGAAAGTGAGAACAGGGGAAATCAAATGAAAGGAGAAATGACACACTAAAATAGTTTTCAGTTTTATTTGTTTTTCCATTTCGACTGTATTTATCAAACGTATTTATATACCATTTGCTACGGTATTTCGCCTTTAATGATTCCCCTATACATACCAAAGACCTGTAAAAAAAATAATTTCTTCCGTTTAGTATGTATAAATCTGTTTATATGTTCAACTATTTGGTGCTTTTGCTACTGTGTTGTTATTTCCTTTCGATATGGTTATTTTGGCGTTAATAAGACGCGCCAAACTACCACTAAAATAGGCGCCACAATGAACATAAAATCAAAAGAAAAATAAAATAAAAACCATACTTTCCTCCGCCCCGCAATCTCATATTCTATTATCAACCAAAAAAAATGTATTGAATTCCGAATTAAACGAAAACAATCTTTTTGAATTATTTTGGTAATCGAGAAAAGAGAGAGAGGGGAAAACAATCAAGCATGAAACATCTAAATGCCATAAACGTCTCAAAGAGTCGACTAAATGAGGGGGCAACAAGCACACCACCAGGTTGGGAATACCAACAGCAAAAATATTTTCCGTATAATAAAAATAAATTGAAAAGAACAAAAAAATGAAAAGAAATCACTGGTTTTAAGCATCATTTTCCACCATAACAACACGGGTGGAAAAGAAATAAAAAATAAATAAATATGCTAATTTGGCTTCAGCCGTTACCACCACTGTTCTCTGATTGTGGTCAAATTAAGAATTTTTTTTCCTACAACTACAATGAACACGAAAATACTGATAAGTAAAGACTAAAGATTCCTATTTGATTGAAAGTATTTTAAGTTTGAAAATAAATTGATCATATTCACCATGATTTAAGTGAACTTAATTTAATGATCTTTCTAAACAGATATTTTCATTAAGAGCTTTAGGAGTGTGAGAGCTATTGACACGGAAGAAACTTTACTGAAAGAAGTCTATATCGGTCGATCAAGCCAGTCTGAGAATTAGCTTCTTGAATGCAGGCCATGCAGTAAAGATATCGAAACGGTGCAGTAGCATTTAATATTATAAGAGTAGCATATTATAAAAGAAACAAAAGTCCCAAAGAAACTTAAATAGAATAAAATGTAACCACTAGAAAATTCATTAATTTGTGTCAATTCTTTATATTTCTTAATACATAATGATAAATTCAAAATGTATGAAAACAAAAGATTGTAATCTTTTCTAAGAAAAAAAATTTAATAATGAAAACATAATACCATACATAGATAATTCTTCAACCGAAAAATCTACAGAAATTGACTTGGATTTTATCTACTTTAGCCACTAAAACATAAATAAAATTCTGGCTTTTTGCGCTCAAACCATTAAAAAATATAGTCTAAAAACAGTAAAATTTTCTTTCATCTCAAATGATTGTAAATTTTTCTGAATTTGTGGCAAAATACGTATTTGTTTTGTTATACAATTTCTAAGATCTTTCTGTAGTAAATATTTTTGTTTTTCATTTCATTTTTTTTTATAACCAATAATTCAAAAATAGGAAAAAACAATGGCAAATACAAAAGAATAGAGTTGTTTATATTTCTATTTCTATTTCTATTTCCATTCCTATTCCAATGTGTATTTATTTTCTATTTTCTTGTTTTTGTTTTATTGTTATTATAAGAATTTTATACGAGGACTTTTTTTTGTTATAACCAAAGATTCCAAGGTTATCAGATAATCCCTAAACTTTTGCGTAATAAACAAGGGCACAAGGTTTAAATATTTGCGTTTTAAAAACGACATTAAGAAAATAACAATTTCTAAAAGAAACAAATGTAATTGATTAAAAGAAAGCATTGTGCCAAAGATAATCCTTCTCAGAAAATTGTTATTTTGTTTTAAAGAATATTGCTTAGCTTTGTCATTAATAACCCACGTCTTAAAAAATTCGCAGATTTCCATACATACAATAGTGCGTGGTGGCAATACATGAAACTATGCCTTAGAAATGACTAACAAGTCTAGATTAAATGGTGTCGGCAAACAGTTCAGCGCTGCATAACAGCACGCCCTTGAATTAAAATAAAAACCAGCTGAAATCTTGTTGTTTATTCGATGTCTTGATACAATGAATGCCTTAAGATTCATATTCACCAGATCCACACCTTCTACAGAAATTATAAGCAGATAAGTGAAATTGATCGATATGTTATATACCCGGTTTAAAAATCATTGCCTAATTTGTATAGGTGCCTGTTTTGTTGTCATAATAAATATAAGTACTAGTAGTTGGAGTTCGCTCACTCAAATAGAATTTCGCAGTGTGAATAATGACGCTTACATTGACTAGAAAACTTTAATTCCTTTTATAAAAATATCTGCTCTAAATTAACATCATTTAAAGCAATCAATAGACATAAACGTCTCTATATTTATGCAATAAAAGTCTATAAAGTAATTGCTTTACTTTTATTTTTATTTTTTATCTTGCTTCCTTGTACTTATCCAATATTGAATTACTTACTTGCCTCTAATTCACTTTACCAGATCCTGTCAATTTCCATTTTCTGTTTTCATTCATTATTATTATTTTTTTTTTCATTTTCCATAAACGATATTTGAGTAATTTATGTTCGTTGTACTACAAATTACTTCAAATGTATTCTAATGTCTGTAAATAATTTTCAACCCTTTTTTTATAGACTAATGCACTGGAGTCTCTATACGACCAATAGAACAGGAAAATGAAAAAATGATTTTTTTTTCTTTTTTTTCTTTTTTTTTCTACGCTCCCACACACAAGACTGTTAATGATGACATCAGCATCCATGATTTATGGCATACATTCCCTTGCACACATAGACTTAGTTTATTGAAGTTTTTTCTCTCCCTTTCTCTATATATATATCTCACTTTATCTCTCTCTCTCCCTCTCTTCCTCTCTTTTTGATTTCATTTTTGTTTAATATTGACGATTACCCTTCTAAATTTTAATTCCATTAAAAAAAAGAAGAATTTTTTTCCAAACAGTTGTCGATGGCAAATTGTAAAAAGAAAAAAAACAAGCAAATGGAAAACGCAATTTACTATTGAACTTATGCCTGATAAAAATTAAAAAAAAGAGTGAAAAAGAAAATAAAAATTGGTTAAAACTGCGGGTGGGAAGACACATTTTTGGCCACCCTCTTTTATTTGCTAAAATAAAAAAGAGTAGTAAGAGAAAAACGGCAGCTTGAGAGAAAAAGTCAACAAACAAATACTACGAGCTTAAACAAGTATCAGAAACCAATCATAAAATGAAAAGCATTTTCCCAATTTCCTTCAAACATTCTTTTTTTTTTGTTTTGTGTTTGTTAGTCTTATATACGAGGGCGGGTCAGTGGTCAGTAAGATCATAAGTTTTTAAAGAAAACAGGTTTTATGATAAAAAAAATCGTTTTGATTTCCAACTTGATTTCCTTCAAACACTGAATTCTGTATAAAACGTTCCTAAAATTTCTATGCCCTTTTCAAAACACAAGATATGGTGAACTTTAAAATAAATTTGTTTGTTGAAATCCGATTTCATACTGTCGAGTACTTTATTAAGGCAGATTACTCACTCGGGGTAAATTCGTAGAATAGAGCCTATGAAGGAGCAATGTATAGCTAAAAAAGAGCACTGATTAATAAATCTCAAACCCATAATTCCTGCAAAACGTCTAGCCAAGACTTACCAAAGTATAGTGACCCTTTAGGTTCGCTGTTGTGCAATGGGTGGCCATCCATATGTGTCCAGTAGGGTGTAGCAATATTACACTTACATTCCTGCTGTGTATATTCCAGCTTGTAAAGCGAACAGATAATACCCAATCGGAATACCAATGTCCGGCCATGGTCAGTTCATCAGCAATGCAATTTCCAACAAAATTTTTATAGAAAATCCAGCTATTCAATTCAAATTGCGCCACTTTCAATTTGGTCATAAATTGCGACTTGATAGCACGGCAGTGCTGAGGCAACTTCACAACAGTTCACCCTTTCCTACAAGCTCACCCTCGTATCTACCGCACATTTAAAATGGGTTCTTCCTATATAATGCAGTCCATTCTGGTCATACAGTGTTTGCAAAACATCGAATATCGTTTTGAGCAGAAACAAAAAAGAGATTTCTAAAGGAGTTGATTTATTAAATATTTTTTATTTTTATATTTGGAAACCTTACTACCATTTTAAATGAGAGTTAACCTCTTTTCTTAGAACTTAATAGTATCTTTAATAAATACAAATACATCCAAATAAATAAACAAATACTCACCCACATACAATATTTATTTTGAAAATTATCATTGCCTTCTTCTATCCTCACTCTCTCGCTCTCACTCTCTCTCTCTCTCTCTGTGAAAATAACAAACAGTAGCATGAGTTTATATTTGAGTTGAATGGCATTGAAGAGAACTGTGTTGAAGTGGAGATCATTGTTGAAAAAGACAAATATTTATTTAGGAAATTAATAAATGCGTTTTAAAGCATTTCATTTCATTTCGTTTCATTTTCTTTTTCATTTTCAGTTTTATTTGTATTGTTTGTATTGCCTTTGTTACTTACTTCCAACCGCCCGCAAAGCTTTCAAGTTTCTTGTAACCCTTTTTTTATTTGAAAAGAAAAAAAAAATGGAAAAAGATGCCAAACCTTAATAATTTAATTAAATAATCTTTTAAAATACTTTTTTTTTTTGGTTCAACATAAAATATCCTAAAAAATGAATGAAATTTACTACACAAAGTTCAAATTTTTCCTTAATAAATAATAAAATTAAAATTAATTTCAACTGTTTTTGCAATTTTTTTATTTCTAAAGTAAACAAATCGATTAAGAACCAGATTAAATGAAAAAATAAATACTCTACCATGTTGCATTCCTTTTTGTTTAATTTGCAAATTTGCATTCGGAATTACAGAACTTGAACATGACATGGACCTTAGTCGATAGTATAATGATGTACTTAAATGCGACTTTGATACATCATATCAGTCCTTAAAACCTAAAGTATTGATATGTGGGTATGAGTACCATTGATTTCATTCCATTTAATATTGATCATATGCTTTGCCCTTTGACTTTCGTGTATATATATCCTTCTTATACATTATATTATACGATTTATTCTTGCGTTTAATTGAAGCAAGTTTCACAGAAGTTCAACATTTTCACCTTTCCCTTTCATACATCAGCTAGAAAGTATCGATTGTACAAAAGTTAATTATAAAAGAAGTAATTGAGTCTCTTTAATGGATTTGTTGTGTAACAAATTATGGAAAATAATTTCGGCCAAAAATTTATTCATTGGCGTAAATACATAACAAGTTTTGCAGAAGTAATTTGAAATTCCTTGTCTAGATAGAATGTATAGAACACACGTGTAAATGTATTGGGGAATCGGTGTTTATTTTTCTGTTAAAAGTTTTATATTCTAAGTATTCTCTACGCTTTTACTGACTGTGTCTACCCTATCGTTTGTTAAACGCATACCAGAAATGTTTAAAGGCCAGCGGAGCGTATGTTTTACGTTAATTTTACTTTCATATCTTTGGCTGAAATACTCTGGAGTCTAGATGATGGCTAAAAAAAGAAATTATTTGTTGTTGTGTATGTATGGTATATGTATTGAGCAAGGCTATAGTTTTTAAAGTCATGAATTTTCTTTTTTTTTTTGTGTTTTCTTACTTTTAACAAAAGGCAAGACAAAGTTTTTTACTCCAGCAGAAACAAAAGAAAAGAAAACCAAAATTGCCGAAAAACAAAGAACAAAAGAAGAAGAAGAAAAAAATTATAAAATTCGTTCAAAACTTGAACGGTGGTGTGTAGTTAGTTGGCTGCGTTTAGTTTATTGTTTCCTCTTATGGTTGACTATACATATTTAGTTGCCACCATGTATGTATCGTTTATGGTTGACTGTTTTTCGCTTATTTTTGGTTACTTGTTATCTTAGCGTTAAATTTGTTTCTACCACTCTTTACGCTTGTTATGAGTATAGCTGATATCCCTACCTACCTACCAACGTACCTACCTACCTCTGTTGGGTACATATTTCTGCCATTACCCACTATTACTTTTATAACTACTAATGTATTGTTGTAAAACTTTCTTTGTTTTTTCTTGCTGTTGTTGTTATTGTATATGTTATTATTATCATTTTTAGCTTGTTTCGTTGGTGTTTTCTTTAATATGTCCCTTGGTTACGCGAAAATATTTTGTCTTCAGTTTGTATTTTATACACAGATTAGTTTCTTGTTACTGTGCATAACAGCGTGGGAAGAGAGACTCATTGAAAAATCTTAAATTTTGTAAATATTTAAATTTGAAGGAAAACATTAAACATTAAACTTTATTAATGCAACATTTACTTTTAATCCAAAACTTAAAGTGAAACAATTTTGATAGGAATCTTTAGAGCAATTTCAAAAAATGTCGAGATTAAAAATATTGATAATTTAGATTGTTTTTCTTTTTCCAAAAACTCTACACCTCAAATGATAACCCTTAAGATTGTAATACAAGAAAAGAAAAATTTTCATTTAAAACATTAACCTTCTTTTCTTAGAACTTTGTTGGATTTTCTATGGTTTTAATACAAAAATAAAAAAAGTATGTTTTAGCACGTGTTTTTATGGTTTGACTGACATTTCATGCACATTTTTCGTTTTTGAACTGCTACTTTGTGATACTCAACATCACCAATAGCCAAATGTGTAGTTGCCATTGTGCTTGTTGCACTGCAGGCATTGAAACCGCCAACGAATATCCATTTATCCGCCATTTCATCTGGTATGCACTAAATTGTTTTTACAAAAATTTAATATATTAGTTTTATAAAGTCAGTACTTTAAGTGAACATATTTTATAAGAAATATTTTCTTCAGCGAACATCTGAGATACATTGTAATTATACATATATACATGTATGTCTATATATTTAATTTATATACTAAGATTTGTAATTGAATACAGAATGAACTCTTCTATTGCTTTTGTAGTAGCTCAGGATTTCGCAAACCAATCAAACTGAAACATTTTACCATATGGAATAAGGACAGTCACTTCCGTACATACTTAATTCTTCATTAATTCACTTCATTCAGGATTACTGTTTAAAGTCGATCCTGAACCACAGATATTTGAGAAACTTTTTCTCATTCTTTAATTATATTCTCAGAGTTTTTGCCAGAATACTGCAGAGAGGAAGTCTCCGAAAGGAAAATCCTTCATATTTAGATTTGCTGGAGATTCTGGATATTTCTTGTATTAAAAATTTGTATTGGCCTCTGTATATTTTAGCGCCCTCTACACATTTTAAGTGAAACCTTGAAATTTTATTTTTCCTTCTAATGCGATATATTTGTCCTGGAGGATTAATGCACATGCGATTGAAAATGTCATTTTATTTCCATTGTAACTGAAATTGCTTTATCATTTGAAAAATCCATAATCGTACAAAATGATGTTGAATATTTAAAGCTCAGCAGGAGAATATTTTCAATATTTCATGCTCATGACTTATCTATCGAACCAACCAACATACCAAACACCTTCCTTAATAGAAGAAAAAAAAAGAAGAAAGAAATGAGGAATAAAATACAAATTTCTGTTATTCCGTTTTAACAAAGATGAAGAAGAAAGCCGAATAGGAGTAGGAGATGAATGCAATGCACTGCATTGCAATTTACCGTTTGGTGTCTTGCTCTGCTCACAACACAACATTGATGGAATTTCCTTTAAAAACCGTTAAATAAATGTTATACAAAAATGTTCACAACTCAAGTGTTTTCGCTGTCTTCAATGCACGACTTACGTACGAATAGAATGGAGTGGAGTAAGAAGCCAGGCGCAGCCTTCGAAGGAATGTTTAGCCATAGTTCTACACTCAGGTAGTATCTAGAATAGAGTCTTGTGTGTCGAGCTATAAGGTGATGGTGGGGTTTTTTTTTGTCTGTGTTAAATTGATGTGGTAGAGGTGATGATAATGATTATGATGGTTTTGTCTAGATAATGATGACACTGGTTGAGTTAAAATCCCTTCTGTTTCATACGTTTCTTAACGTTGGATTGCACTGTATTGCCTGTCTGTCAATGGCATTAAAGGATTTTGTACTGCAAAAAATTGCAAAAGAAAAACAAGCATATAATGATGGCATTGGGAGAGGGAAGTTGATTATTTTCTGAAAGAAAAATGCTTTAAAAATGTTTGATTTATTTTTTGAAGATTTTCAACAATTTTTCTTTCTGTTTTTTTTTTACTCAAGTAAATGACATACTCTCCAGCCATGCAGTGTTTGTAATAAAAATCGGAATTATTGTCATTATGCCAACAATACAACAAGAGATTAGTTTTTCATCTATTTTTGCCAAAGTTTAGTAACCCATTATTTGTCTTTGTGTGTGTTTTTTTATTATTGTTTGTTGTTGTTGTTTTTTTTACTTGTGTTTGTATGCAGTTATTTATTTATGCATGTGAAATTTTGTATGACTTTAGAGTTCAATACGTATAGTTAGGGTGGTACAAATTGCTTTCGATTTTCAATCAGTTCAACTGGTAATAAACAACAGGATCTTAGATCGTCCCTTGCTCAAATTATTGTCGCTCTTTTCAGGCTAAAATAATGACTATTAAAATTGGTGATATACGCATGGTATAGAGATATACGCTTAGGGAATGTAATCAGCACATCTACGATTGTTTCGGGTCTCTAAAAGGATTTCAGGTGTCTAGAGGATATAGCAAGACATTTGACAGTTATCCTCATCTGGGTTCCTGGATACGGGTTTATGGAAGATGAGATCCAATCAATCAGGATCATCTTGCCACTGGTCTAGATATTATGAATAGATGCCTCAGTAAAGAAATCTGAGTGGTCCTTTAAACACACGTTACCCTAATCTCCTTGATGCTGTTTGAGTAAATATTGTTTAATTTTCGTTTTGCTTATTTTTACTTGACTCTTCATATTTCATTTTGATTTTTTATTTTTAATTTTTTATTTCGGTAAACTTAATGACAATATTGTTGCCAAATAAAAGCAAAATACAAAAAAAAAATAAACAAATAGAAAACGAAGTAACTAGAAACTGAATATAAGGAAATTTAATATATTTAATGGATTTTCAATATCGCAGAGAATAATATATTTCCATTCTACGTCAGCAATGGCAATGCCAACAGCAAAGTTTACCACATAGGATTCGAGCAAGTTAAATGAAATTCAATCGGATAACTTCAAAATTAAATTCAAACAAGAAAACTAAGATAGCCAAAGCCTAAGGGCCATACGCAAGGGAAGAAATAATTCAAATTTTATTATTTTTTAAAAAGCATGATGTTTTCTTTTATTATTTAGTTGAAGTAAAAATTAGTCTGTTTCAATTACTGGCGGAAAATAAAAAAAGAGGAATTTTGATAAAAGCCAATAAAAACTATTATTTTTAAAATAATGGTTGGTCTAAAACAAAGTGAAAACCTTTTAAAAATTTTCCATGGAACGTATACGATTTTTTGTTTGTTGTTGTTTTTTTTTTCATACACATTTTACTTTATTATTATGACGGCTTTTAAAAGCAAACGTTAAATAAAACATGGAACTTTTTTCAAATTATTTCAGTTGCTTTTCTCCGTTTTTGTTTCTCTGAAAGTTAAAAATGAAGTATAAAAATTCCATACATATTTAAAAATTCGACCATTATGATGGAAGAAAAAAAAAATGAAACAAAAATGGAAAATTCGAAATGAAAAAAATGATGTTAAGGCGGGTCAACACCGATTATATAATACCTCGTACTATTTTTCGATATATGTAATGTATTATAAATAACTGCTTATACGTACAACTAGATTAGAGTAAGGTAATGATATATTCAAATGTGTTTCAACAAACTTTTGGGGAAATTCATCAACGCGTTGTTTCTATAAAATGCAAAAGATTAGTTCAAAGAGGATCTCTTTTCATATTTGTTATGCGAGTTACTGAACTTAGTTTACTGGCTTTATATGTATAGGGCAGCTGAAAAGAAAATAAGTATTAAAAAAAGTTTAAAAATGGACCAGCATTTCGCAACAGAAATAAAATCAAAAAACTTTTCACTTTAACTACAAATATGTGCTTTCGTCTTTGTAGTCGTATTGTACATGAAGATACTTTTGCATTACAAACTAAATGAACTGAAAAATCATAAAAAATTAAGCTAAGAACAAAAACAAAAACAGAAAAAAAGTTAAAAAATTCTTTAAAAAAAATTTTTTTTTTACTTAAATCTGCTCTCTAAAACAAACAAAGTAAACAACAAAATAAAAATAAAAGCCAAACACATGGTGTCAGTTAAAGCACATTTCCATGTGGGTTTTGAAAAACGAAATAAACATTAAAATAATAATATAAAAGGACATTTAAATAAGTGTTCTTAGACCACGTTATAAAACACAAAAAAACGAAAATAATTAAAACTAATTGAAAAAGACAGAAGAAGATAGCTTTTTTCTTTCTTTCTTTTGGTGAGAGCGAGAGTGGCATTTGAATGACTACAATCAGTATGGAGAAGCTCACAGACATCCAGACGAACCAAGCTCAAAATACTCAGCGCAAGTGTAAAATTAACAATTTTGTACGGAAGTGAAACCTGGTTAGTTTCGAACATTATCACTTCATCAACAAGTGCCTCAGAATCACATGCAAGATGCTCTGGCCTAATGGCATCAGCAATAGGGATCTCTGGAACATTACTAACGACGAACCCATAAAAACATAATTTAAACCTAGGAAATGGAGAATGAATTGACCATGCTTTCAGAAAGAATCCTGATAGTATATACTAAGGCCAAGGAACCATTGGAGACGCTCGACAAACCAAGATCGCGGAATGTAGAACTACTTTGTGGAAGTCATATGCTCCCAAGAAGCGTAATGGAAAAACAAAACTGTTTTTTTCTATTCAGTTTAGTTAGTTATAGGCAATAGGTGGTGGTACAAAGCACAGTACATAATTATGTGAGAAAAAAATTTTTTCTTATTCATCATGCGCCACCTATTCTCCTCTGTGCATTTATTTCATTTGTTTTTTTTTTAATTTTTCTAGTAATATTTAATTTATTTTGTTATTATAGCTTTATTTGGGAGTAAGTGATTGCAAAAAATATTCAAATAAAAAAAAAAAAAGTTAAAAATGAATTATTTTCACAATTATTTTCCAACATCTGTGCTTCAGTTTTTCATTCGTTTTGTACATTTTTTGTGTGTAATTTTTTGACTTTATTTTTTGGCAAAATTGAAATTATGAAATTGCTAAATAAAATATAATGGATTTATTTTGTGGTTTTAATTTATATTTATTGTTTTGTTTTGTTTTTTTATTTAAAAGATCATTTTTGTTTTTTATTACTAATATCAGTTCAAATAGTTTCATAGATGGTAAGCAATTAAAATGCATTTCCATCATATCATAACGCATTTTATTTTTAAATGCAAATTCAAATGGCATAAATCTAACGTACATTTTTTATATTTCGTTTTTGCCAACTTTATTTTCATTATCGTAATTTTCTTTTTGCATAAATTTTTATTTTCGCCAATGATAAATGTTTATTCATAAAATGCTATTGTTTTTTATTCCCTCTCTTTTCTCATTTCATTTTCTTTTTAAAGGAAATAAATTAAAATTTACTGACTGTTGTTACTAAAAATAGATAAAAATTAATAAAAATCTATAGAAATCCATCATCCACCAAAAAGAACACATAAATAAACAATAAATGTAACAAAATTAAACTCCAAATATTTACTTTATGATTAAGTTAAAATTTCGATAAATTATTATATGATACAAATAATAATAAAAGTTAACTAAATAAAATCGTATAAAAACAAAAAGAGAAATAATTTTCATCATAAACCTAGTTTTATGAAATTTATTAAGGAATTTATTGGAATAATATATGACCCTCTCGATTAACCTAAATTCCTAATGATTTCCTTTGAAGATATTTAATTTTCTTTTGGTTTTTTTTTTATTGAAATTATTAACAAAACCTTTGCAATTTTCTTTCTTTGAAAAACAAAAAAGTAAAAAATTTAACATGCAAATTGTCGAACAATATGTTTTTGAAAATGAAACACTGAATTTTTTTATTTTTTAATTTTATTTTTTTTTATTTTTTCGTTACTTTTTTTGTTTTTTGCTTTTTTGCTTTCTGCAAATATTTTCAATATTAACTTTTTAAACTGTAAATGCAAATGGATAAAAGGGCCTTTAGCAACGAAAATGGTAATAAAGCAAAATTTCAATTGGAAAAATGGCTAGAGAAAAATACATACAAAAAGAGTGAAAAGCGACTGGAAAAAATTCAATATTTAAAACATACATGAATTTCTCCCTCTTACGATTGCTTTCAGGCCATTTAAACCAGAATAAAAAAAGAAAATAAATAAATTGAAAGTAAAAGTTGGAAAATTTAACAATAAATGTAAATATCGATTCTCCCCTTTGGAAAAAATTCTTTTGTTTTTTCAATACAAAAAAAAAAAAGAAAAAATAGTGAAAAACGCCATACTGAAGCAGGGAAATTAACCATATTTAACCCTAATGAAACAAGCAAAATGAAATCGATGGCATCAATAATTGAAAGCTTTAAAACTGTTGATAATTATACTTTAAATTGAAGTTTAAGTTATAAAACACAAACTATAATACCTAAAATATTAAACTTAAATTAATTTTTTTTTGTATTTATCATTGTAGCAATGATTCTGTGGATATTGTCTATTGTATGTGTAGCTTCGGCTTTCATATCATTTCCTTTTCAATTAGCATTTCTGATTTCTGTTTTTAAACACAAGATATTATTATGGTTGTCGTGAAGGGGTGCGATTGTACAGAGACCAAGCGATCTATTGTACTCCTCTCATGTTATTCTTATAAAATCTCTTCCAAACTTATTGCTCTCACAAACTTTAGGATGCTTCTCGTTGTCAACAAATGCAATTCCCTATCTGTGGCATCTCTCAGGCATTATATAAATGATTCATTATCATAGTCATAGAAACTGAAAGTTGGGTTTAATACGATCCCTATTCTAATTAAGTGCAGCTCGTTTCTTTTGTGACCGCATTCTGATCTGTTGTGTATCGTTCGATTTTTACCAACTTGTTTATAGTTTTCATCTGTTGTGTTCTAATATTGTATCGCTCGCTATTATAAATCAATTTTAAAAGCCTTTCAGTGTAAGCGATTGCCTTTGTGTAATCATCAAATAATAGTCGATGTCTTTGAGTAAGTATTCCTATTGTTTACTTCATTTGCATCATTTTATTGGCCATTTTCTTTCTTCCGGTATTTTGTTTGTTGTATGGGGAAGAGTATTAAAATTTCCACTTGCAATCTTTTAACACATTAACACTCTAATCTTTTAAACATTTATTCTCTTGTCTATTTTTTTTTTGTACAAAAATTTCTTTTCTAGCATATTATATCGTCTATTATAGACGACAATGTTGTTGACTCTGTTGTTGTTGTGCCTTCTTTTTTTTTAAATGACGCTATTTATGAATGGGATATTATATGGCCATGTGTGTGTGTGTGTGTGTGTGTGTTTGTATGTGCGTTATTTGACCAACGACCCTTTATAATCATCGTTATTGTATACATTTTATCATATCATCAACTTAATTTGCATTGTATACACATACACACCTATGCATGCATATACTAACAATCCTTTATAAAGGACACTTCAAAAAGCAAAACAAAAAAAAGTTGAAAAAATAAAAAGAGAAAATATTTTACACATTATATTATACGATAATGTGTTTGCATTTGTGTTTGTTGTTCTTGCTGTTGTTGTTGTACGCTATCCTTTTTTTTATTTTGTTGTACGTATGGCAGTGTGTATGTTTTTAGTTTAAACACTTGCCTCTATTTACACACGTTTAAAAATGCCAGGCAAAGAGCTGAAGAGATGAAAAACAAATTTACATGTTGTGGCCACTAGAAAATGATGACAATTTTTTCCTTTTTCATTTTTGTAATTTTTGTTGTTATTTTTTTTTTCTTTTTGCCAGTTTTGCGCCAGAGTCCGTTCTATATTCATAAAGATATTTGGTTTTCTTTTTTTTTTTTTCGTTTTCCTTTTTAGTCATAATATATCCAACCGAACTAACCGTCAGTGTGAAATAACGTTAACGATGCGAATAATTTTATGAAGAAAATATGCTTCAACTTTCTACTTCATTAAAACTCTAATACGCATATCTTTGCGGTGGTAAAGGCAATAATGGCCAGCAACACTAGTGGCCAGCTAGGAGAAGTAGGAAACACAAGTTTGGAAAATATTGTAAAAAAAAATGGCAGATTCTTTTGTATCGCTATAGTTGTTAAGAGATTTAAAGGCATTAAAAAAAACGAAATGCATTCGAATTTCTAGGGAAGAGTTCGAAACGTTTGCTATAGGAGCTACATTATTGATGAAATAAAGTATTGCAAATGGTGAATGCCAGCTGCACTAAATTGATTGACATTTCCGACTAGGACACAGTTCTTTAGTTTACGTAGAGGACAACAGTTCTTTTAGTTAACGTTGTTAATATATGTGGGTGGTGTCATGCCGAGGGTAATTTAATTCTTTCAACGTAGAATATTTCGTCCTCTATGCCGTCCTCTATACTCTCCATAACGAATTTGATTACATATCGCCTTTTCTGAATTCTCACATGGTTAAGAGAAGTCCATTTCTACGTTTACAAAGCTGCAGCAGTTACTCAACGTTATTTATAGTCGACACAAGGTTGATGTGTATAGGCTCCTCAGGTATCTTCACCAGGATTTGGCGTAATTTGAAGATAAGGTCTAATCAGTGTTTTAACGACTAAAGGTTTACACAATACTCTCATAGAAACCTTTTAAGCTATAGGGAAGAGGCTAATACCTATTAACTCGGTGTAGGGTAACTCGATAAAAATTTATTGTTAAAAGAAAAAAAAAAGAAGTATTTTTATCAGACCATAAACGAAAGAACAAAATAGAATAAAATGTTAATAAATGACACAAATAAATAAATGAGAAGAAAACAAGAAAACATGGGAAAAGGAATAAATAAAATTGTTGTCCTTCTCCACTATTCCTTAATAATGTCCTGGTCATGGTATTTTATTTTGCATCTCAATTCGATTATAATATTTTCTACATGAACAGGAAACAGTAACTGGAAAATGTTTATCGAGAAGACCATAAAGAAATATGGGTATCAATTTAAGAGCCATTGAGAGCCAGATGGAGAGAGAGAGAGAGGGAGAAACTCCACATTTTACTTTGTTATATTTCCTGCTTTGATAAATACTCGGACAATGACATTAGCGGTAAAAGCAACGCAAAACGATAATCGATTTAAGAATTACGCAATAATTTAGTGAAAAAAAAGGCGACTTTAAGTACCCAATAGTAGCATAAGGAAATAGCAAATAAACGTAACACAATCAAGTGTTTATAAAGTAAGCTAAAGAAATCATTGAATAGAAAAATTATTTTTTCTTCAGTAAATTTATCGCATTATTTAAAATTGTAACAAAACGGAGGAGAAAGAACTAACTTCATAGGCAATTTATGGTTAAGAAAAAGTAAAAAAAAGAAATAAAAAACGTTTTTGTATTTTACGTTATTGCTACTATTTTATTTTGTTTGAAATTTCTATTTTTTTTTTATCAATGAAATGTGAAATTTATTTAAAATTTTCGAAATGTTCAATACTATTTACTTTTCAATAATAAATAAATGACCTATAAACAAATACAGATTTTTTCTTCTCATTCTTTTTTTTAATTATTTTCAATACCATTTTATTATTTTAGTTGCTTCAGTTTTGTTCATTCAATTTTGTTTTTGTCGTTTTGCTTCATAACTGCACGTATTGTTTGTTTTGCAATTGTGAAAATAATTTTAAAATTTATTTAAAATTTATTTTTTTTTACTTCTTCTATTTCTCTATACTGACTCATACAGTTAGCTTGTGTATAATTTAGTAGAGTGTATAACTTTGTTTTTATCATATTCAGTTTTAGATTATTTGCCTTTCAAACTGCACAAAAAAAGTTTTTAATTTTTTTATTTCCCCAACCATCAAATTTGAAATCTGTCATGTGTGTTTTTGTTTTTCTTTATTATATAAAGTCTTACATAGGCGGAGAAAGTATATTAAGTTTGAGCTTATTTTAGTAACAAATATGGATTCAAAATTAGAGAAGCGTGTGTCCAGATGTTTAGTTTGTCTAGCAACGTCGCCATATTATACCATATTATACGTGTGAGAACTCTGGGGATGCATATCGCATATTATGTTCTTTGATTAAACGTTCGATTTATGAATACAAATAGCGTTCAAGACCAGAAAGCTGTTACCAATGAATTTAATCCAATGCAGACACTCATATATCATTTTCGATGTTGTCGGAGTCGATGAAAGCTTTCAGTTGCATTTGAAAACATCTTGAAATTTTCTCATTCTTATATGAATTCTTTTCTGTAAACATTCTAATGGCATGATTTTTATATTGGAAAATTCCATTTCTTTATTTTATGTCCATTGATCTAAACGTCTGTTTCATCGCTTTTTATCTACGATCGGTTGGATTACCATTTTTAAGAGCCAGGCTTAAACCTTCTGGACGGTTCTTCGTGACGTTATGCCTTCACTATTAATAATCAGACTAAATGAAAAGATCCTAAAGTTGCTCTAGATCAATTAATGTCTGTAATATTCCCTTTTAAATTCCTTAAATCAGGCGAATAGTCTTTATCGACCTACAATTTAAACTTTTCATGGTAATTATATTTTTTCTCAGAGTTTTTGCCAGAAATATGCTGAGAGGAAATCGAAGAAGAAATTATGTTTATTATTCGTTTTTTGATGTCTGACCTAGGGTTTGAACCGTGGCCTTACGTCTAATAAGCCAACACTCTACCAACTAGACAACGGCGACGGCAATAATAATATGAATATTTTCGACTAAAAGGGAAACTTGTTGTCCGCATAGTGTACAATTGAGGCGTTGTAATCCCATGTACAGTGTTTCTGTTTTCCTGGTTGATTGTATGGCTGGGTATGCAATTTAGTAGATCCAAAAAAAATATCATTTATGTTAGTTATTGTTATGATTAAAATGAAAAAAAAAATATAAACAATTTGTATTTCTATAGAAAATAATCAATTTTTTAAATATAGAACAACAACATTTTTTTTTAATTTAAACGACGAGGCAATGCATTCTCAATGCACATGAGTAAAAATGATAACAAAGGCGATAAAAAATTTAATTGACAAAAAAGCCAAACTTAATGGCGGCTGGGTATTAAATTTTGTAAATTTTTTTTTGTCATTTTGTTCAAAGGTAACAAAATTTGATAAAATTTGAATAATAGTGCTTACGATGCTTACAATGGTATAGAAATATAGAAACGATATAATGTAAGGGTATTTGGAATGTTTTTTTTCTCTGTACTACATTTCAAATTCTTAAGAAAAACCATAACCACTTTATTTAAAATTTATCAAATCTAAGATATTTAAATCAGATTGATCCAATTTTCTCAAGAGGCTTTCAAGTGTAAATAAATCTTCCTTAAAAATCAATAAAACAAAATTTTCTGTCATTTGAATACGATAAAAAGCAAACCGAAAGAGAAAAAACATTAAAAAACGTTTATTGTAAAAATAAAATGGTACACAACCGAATATTTTTTGGGTAGGTTTTAGCCATTGGCAAATATAATATACGATATATACATACAATAAGATTAAGGCACATATGCATAGATACAACAAGGTTTATAATGCTTTTTTTTTTAATGGAGTAAAACTACAAGACCTTTGGCAAGTCTACTATAGTGTCCTGAAAAAAGAGGACCATTCGAAAGATCAAACAAGAAAAGAAAAGAAAAGAAAAATAAGAGGAGCAAAAAAGAAAATAAATCAGGAAGAAAAATAACCTGACTAGGCAGCCAAATGACAAACAAATGTCTTTTAAATGGTTAGCGCGAAGAAGATGTCACAAATGCCTCCCAGGGTTTGTAAAGCAAACAACACCGGAAAATCTTTTCGTCTCAATCGATTTAAATAACAACAACAACATCATCAACAACAACAACAACATACAAGCAAACAAATAGAGAGAGGAAAATAATAGATTTTTTACCAATAACATATCATACAGCACTTACACACACTTATGTATAAACTCATATACACATATACACGGGATCGGTAAATTCGTTTGGAATGAAATGAACTCCGACAAAAGGACATTTTTACCCATACAAACTGTGGTATACGACAGCCAAATGGTTTGTACATTGGCTGTACACATGTATGTGACTGAGTGTGTATGTATTGGCATATTTTATTATACTTTATAAGCAAATAAATATTTTTCAAGTAATGACTACAAATCCATTGGTAAATCACCAAAAATAAAACATCATCGAAACTTGACAAACAAAAAAAAAAAAAATTCTTAAAAAATAGGAAATAAAATAACAACAACTACACGAGTATAGGAGAAATATTATTATGGCCTCCCGAAACAGACGGCCTACCGACCGACCGACCATTTACTTTAATACAACAAAACAGGAGAAAAAAAGGAAGGGAATTGTATGTGAATGACATACAGTGGCAAAATATATTCTCAGCGGCCAGACTTGGCCAGACCAAAATATCATCATCAGCATACAAACATTATTAGA
This sequence comes from Sarcophaga bullata, assembly GCA_005959815.1. Classification (NCBI taxonomy): domain Eukaryota; kingdom Metazoa; phylum Arthropoda; class Insecta; order Diptera; family Sarcophagidae; genus Sarcophaga; species Sarcophaga bullata. Next base: position 61,477 of record QOCX01000174.1, read on the forward strand.
CTTGACTCATACATACATCCATACACATAAATATTGTATATGAATGAATATACAATTTTCTTTTTTGTTGTTTTTAAACTGAAATAGTCCTTTAGGGACACGTTTCAATTACGGCATAAGGGACTTTGAGCTTGAAAAGAGAAATACGAGTAATACCAGTACCAGTAACAGTAAAATAAAAAATTAAAAATAATAATAAAAAAAAAAACAAAACATTGAAAATTCTATGAGTTCCACCATAAAATATGGGGTAATTCTAAATCCAATTTAATAATTTCTAGAATATTTTTTAACAACTCTTAACGCTCATCAAACATCATTTAACATCATTTAACAAATAGATTGCATGACTTATTGGCACAAGGCATTTAATTTCCTAAACATTTTTTCAGCATTTTCTTATAAAATGACCCATACATATATTTATTAGTTGGTTTTTTTTCTTTTTCGCTAGCGGCCTTTATTTCTTTCCCATCTCGTTTGCGTTTTTTTTTTCTTCTGCGCTCGTGGTTTGGTTTTGTTGCAGAAAAATTAAAGCATTTGATAACATGAACTTATTTATAACGCCAACACAATGAATATCAACAGAAATAAAAAAAATCCAAACAACCGTATCGAAGTTTTCCCTCTATATATCTTTGTTTTTTATTTTTGTTTTGTTAAGAAAGTACTACGAAATCGATATTTATTTGGGAAAATTTTTATGGTCCTTCTTCTTTAAGCAGGGATTCCATTGTAAATCTCTTTAAAATTTTATTTTTTTTTTTTGTTTTGTGTACCAGGCCAATAAATTTCAAGTCTATTTGGCTTTAATGGCCTTTAATATGTTTGGAATTTGTTTAAATTGCTTAAGACGACTGGTAAAAGCCAATTAAATAAACTTGCTGCTACGGTTTATTGCATATATATTTTGTTTTATTTTTATGATTTAATTAAGACTTTAAATTGTTACTAAAAAGAAAACAAACCAAAAAAGAAAAAAGAAAATTAAAAAAAAAATATGAAAATATTCAAAAATAATTTCTTCAATGTAAAGTCTGTTTTGAATGCAAAATGAATTACTTTTCTAGATTTATTAGCCATTGAAGATTTATGGAAATAAAAAAGATTATATATGAAGTATATAAGAAAGTAATGAGACAGACTTTTGAAATTTGTTAACTTGGTATTTGAGCGTTTTGAGCTGTTTGATATAATCGGCAACTGGAAAAGGATTAAATGCCAATTACATGCTGTTGTAAGTAGTTGTTGTGAGTAGTTTCACTTTGGTCATGAATTGAGAAAATATGAAGAAATTTACTCTTCGCAAGGACGTCACAATGTCCAATAATAGCCTACGAGAGAATCGGTCAATGAAGAGCTGCCCATATATTCTAAATACTGATATGGCTGGCCCTAAAACAGACTAGAGCCATGTGAGATCAAAGTTTCTTCACCTATTGTTCAATAAATAAATTTTGTTTTTTAAATTAAAAAGTAAATAATATTTCTCATGAAGTTTCATATGCCACATAAAAAAATTAATATATTTCCTTTGACCTTAAGCTTTTTAAATAAGAATTTATTGGCTTCAATTTATGCAATGAAATTATTATTTTTTATTTTCTAGATACGTTCTGGTTCTAGATTTTTGCTGTCGAATTTAAAAATTCCATTAAAGGTAAGTGATTTAAACAATTAATTGATCCATAATCGATCTTCTTTACAACTTTTTTTTTTTTTTTTTTTTTTTTTTTTTTTTTTTTTTTTTTTTTTTTGATAAAATTTATTTGTAAATGTGCTGTTTTAAGTTTAATTTTTCTGTAGAAATTATCCTTTGACCTTAAGCTTTTTAAATAAGAATTTATTGGCTTCAATTTATGCAATGAAATTATTATTTTTTATTTTCTAGATACGTTCTGGTTCTAGATTTTTGCTGTCGAATTTAAAAATTCCATTAAAGGGTAAGTGATTTAAACAATTTAATTGATCCATAATCGATCTTCTTTACAACTTTTTTTTTTTTTTTTTTTTTTTTTTTTTTTTTTTTTTTTTTTTTTTTTGATAAAATTTATTTGTAAATGTGCTGTTTTAAGTTTAATTTTCTGTAGAAATTCCAAAATAAGTTGAAATATTTACCATCCTTATACAATTTAATAATATCTAAAGATTCAATTATCACGTATGAAGGACATTACTTAAGAAATTTGTGAATTATTTTAGACATTAAAAACTATAGAAATGCCTATAGCAGTTGGATATTTTGTACTCAACTGTACGGTATAATGAAGAGTGTAACCTTTAATACTCCTACTTTTTAATGTTCTTATAATATTATTTTCCTTCATACAGAATGGCCTACAATAACGACTTTTATGACTTTTTTACTTGGCCACTTCCCTCTTATTACAATTCACTTTTAAGCTTAATTTTAATTATTACACTAAGCAACATAAATAATGTAAACGTTTAATATTTCCTAAAATGAAAAAGAGAATTTTATTTAAATTCTTCTTCGCACAATTTCAGTTTGAGATTTGTTTTCTTTTTCTCAAACATTGTTGCCCAGTGTAATTTTGTGTAAAGCATTTTGTTGAGTTTAATTAAGCTGAAAATATTTTTACTGCTTTTTCTATGAGCATGGCTTAAATAATAATAACAATCGTAAAAGATGAAAATTACACAGAAAAAAAAAAAC
>QOCX01000174.1:64162-123329 GCA_005959815.1 Sarcophaga bullata
GAAAAACACCTCCCTCACCATTTCTATTCAATTTTTGTTTTTTTGTTTGTTTTTGTTGATAAAATTCCAGCCAAAAAGTTGTACCAATGCAATCGTCAGTCAGTTATTTAGTCAGCAGCAGTCAAAGGTTCATGTATACTTTTTCTATATTATTTTTAATTTTTTTTTTCATTTTTTTTTATATTTTTCTTCAAAATGTTTGGAAATGTTAAAGAGAATTTTCAAATGATTATTGTTTGCATGTGTATGAGTTGCTGAAATATTTTTACCTTCTCTTCCTTGGCCAGCTATGCCGGGTTACAAGTGGTATTTGTTAAGAAAATGTTGGAATTTTATTTGAATTACCCCAGCATAATATTATTTTTTTATTTAATTTTTTTTTTATTTCATTTGCTTTTGGCTTCATCGTGTTCTATTTTTCGTTGCTGTCGTCTAGCTATTTATTCATTGAAAATAATTTCATTTTTATTGAGTCAAAAGCTACGTTTGTACGATTGTATATGATGATTGTATTATGCCGCCTTCTCCTGACTGAACGTTTAAATTCTACAGCCTCAAATTGACTGGATTTTTTTTGTATTTTTCTCACAAATTTTCAAAAATTATTTCATTTTGAGAAACGGTATGAAAGAAAATGAAGGTTTTTAATTTGTGATGATGATATCTACTTGCATACCTGCACAAAAAAAAGAAAAGGAAAAATTATAACAAAATAAAATTTGCCAAAACATTTGCCGTAGCAAGGACTACACACAGTGAATTCAGCTTCTAATATTAAAACTAAAGTAAATCCCATTTGTTTATACATATTTAGATGGCAAAATTAGTGCTTGTGTTAAAAACATCCTACTGTAGGGTATATGATGTCATTCAAGTTTATTTAAAACTTTTTTCCTTGAGTGTGATGATTAAATTTTAATAAGATTTTTTTTTGCATGGAGAAATATTGCGTTTTTTACTTTTTTTCCTTAAATAAATATTTGTAGGACAGTGATTAAAAAAAGCAAAATTTTTATATTTAAATATTATATGCAATATAGGTCTAAACGCTATTTGTGTATTAGGGATCAATGAGAATTCGAAAATTGTAATTCTAAAGTTTCGGTGATAGGTTCAGAAATAACTTTTACTTTTACTCCTTTTGCTCTCAATTGTTTTTGTTTGTTCATTAGAACATTTTTATTCCACAAATTTCCAACCACAGTTTATTATTTTATTTATTTCTAGACTTGAACCGTTCAGTTTCCAAATCCATATAAAAATATCACATTAATATCGGAAATAATTGCCATTTGTATTTCACGATAGCATTTCTTGCTTTCTCTAGGCTTGTGAATGCCATTTGCTTTGATAGGTTCCGTTTTCAATAGTATTCTACAACTAGACTACAAAAGCTGTGATTTGAAGAGCTTATGGGGAAAGTCTCAGAAATATTTCTACATCACTAGTATGGCATTTACCTTGATGGGTACCATTGGCCAGTCTGCAGTATTTACCCGTTTAGTTTCTGTATTTTCAATATTGCCTTAGGATAGTGATTTCTTCTGTCAATAACTGTGATCCATACTGCTGATGGAAGCCTCCAGACATACAACCTTTAGGCCATTGGATTGTACATTATTTGTCATCATCTCTTCATCATATCTTTTCAAGCATCATTACAAAATTGTTTGATTTTGATTGAAAGATTTTGTCCCTATTTGTTTAGCTTCGAAACACTGTGCACTTGTAGCAAGTGTTTATTAAATCCCTTCTGTGAAAATATAAAAATGTTAATGACATTGAGCAAGAGAAATGAAAATGGAATATAATAACAATAATAAGCAAAAAAAAAAAGAAACTGTATAATAATAATAATAATAATAACAATAACAATTTCATTTTTAAGCATATAAACATTTTCAGTTTCATAATTTTTTTTTTCTTGCTATTTCTGCTGTTGTCACAGTTTAATTAAAGAAAATTTCTGTATTTCTTTGATAATAATTTTATGGCGTTTTTTTTTCTTGTCAAATCAAAGCGAAAGGTAGAGAAGGTTATGATTTTCATTAAAATATAATTTATTTTAATTAAAGAATTAAATTATAAAACCTATACAGATATGTATAAGGATACATATGAACGCGCTAATAAATTAAATTGATTTTTAAATATTTATAGCATGACATTTTTATGGTCGTTGTATATAAGGTTTTCTTTTCTTATTTTTCTATTTTTTGTTTGTGTTAATTTTGAAATATTTCCAATATTTGTTGTATACATTATTTGTTGATTTTTACCTTCCGTTTACAAACTGCACTCATTCATTTAGTCATTCTCATATAGCCAGTGCTGTTTGGCTCTTGTTTGTGGATCTATTGATTCATTTCTTCATTCCAACTACTGTCTTCATCAGATAAAGAAATAAACATTTGTTATATCCGTTTCTTTCGAAGAAAGTTCATAGAGTTCGTTGAATCATGCTTGCCTTTCTTTCTGTCTTGCTTGCTGCCTTTGTGTTGTAAGTGGTAAAATAATCAAGTAAAAGCAATCAACCTTTTTCTTTTCGCTCTCTCTCTCTCTCCGTCTCTTTCTCACTCTCTCATTTCTTCATTTATTCCTTTAATCTTTGTTTGTATTTGTAGAGAGAAAAAAAAGAAAAGAAATCCAGTAGAAAAATATATCAAGTGTCTGAAAGGACTCTCCGTTTGGTGTGTAAAGTTTAGGTTTGGGTTCGTTTATCCCAAACAGCATCTAAATTGTATTTTAGGTGTGACCAGATATTTGTAATACATTCCGCTTCTTTTCATTTCTTTCATTATGTTTTGCCAATAACAATAATCAGGAAAATGAGTGAATGCCTGCTAAATGTTTAATAGGTTACGGACTCAACAAATTGTCTGGCTTGAAAGCTTAAATTTATCAGTTTATTATCATGTGCAAGTCGTCTGGCTATGAAACATATCCTGGCCGCCAGGACAGCTGCTGCTTCTGCTGCTGCTGCTGGTGATGTGAGTAAGAGTCATAAACATTTAATACAAAATGCACTTGTAAGTAGTAAAATATCAAGTGACTAGGAAAAAGGCATGGGTGCAATTCCTGTTATTGCTACTATTGAGTAGTGGTGGTGGTTTTGTTTGTTCCGAGATAATTTTCATTGTGTTTTCGGAATTTCTTTTTCATTTCCTATAAATAACTAAATGAGAATGCGAGTGCATGTGTGCGTATGTCAATAAAATCTTTGGCTATTAATAGACACCCTTAGAATTCTATAAATGCTGTGACCATTATACCATAAAGGGCATTGCATTACTTGTACTCATATAGCTTAATGGCACATTGGTCTGTATACATACGTATGTGCGTTGTAATTTAGTGCAAAACTTTCATTGATAAACGAAATTTATTTGTGCGCGTTTAATATATTTAATTTTACTTTATCGTAATTTGTGGCTTTTTACACAATTTTTTCATTTATTTCTTCTTCTTCCATTTAACCATCCTACTACTCCCCGTTAAAATGTAAGTAAGGGTGGTTTGGTCTTGGTTATTTCTTTATATGACAATATTGGGGGTGGATTGAAGAGAGAAAAAATCGAAAGAAAAAAACAAATAATAAAAAACGTCGGGTAGATTAGTCGTGTATAATGAAGTGTGAAATTATATTTGCTAAATTCTTTATTCTTTTCTTGTTAATTCCCTTCTTAAACAACCAGGGGAGTTTTGCTATAATTTTTTTGGTAAATAATTTCGTTTTCTTGAAATTTATTGGTATCATCGAGTTGTAACTATATAAGCTTATGTTATGGTCTGATAAATTTGTCTAACATGTTGATAGAAATGTCATTATTTATTGGCATAACAAAGTAATTTTCAAAAATAATAAATGGTTATGGTACAATTCGTACAACCAATTAAACTAACAGTTCACTATCTACTCCCAATTATAGTATTTAGTCATCAGTATTTCAAATAGTACACTTGTACCAACAGTCTTCATGCACTTATATTGATTACATTTTGGTAAGATTTTGAATTACGTCATTAATGAAGTCGCCGTTGTCTAGTAGATACAGGCTTATTAGATACGAGTCTGTGATTAAAACCTCCGTTCGGACATCTCGTCTAAAACGAAATATGAAAAAATATTTATTCGGCGACTTCCTCTTACCAAATGTCTGAGTGTAAATTATAATGGCCATGAAAACGTTCTGAAGTCGTCTCTCATGGACGCAAATAACACACAATATGGATGGTGAGAGAAACTAGGTTGTAATCCTGGCTAAAGGCCTGTCATGACCAATTAATTTCTAAGATATTCAATATGTTTTCTCGCATTTTTCCGGTCTCATTGATAAGGAATTTTTAATTTTAGTAATTTTAAATATCTGCCTCCTAATTAAACGTTAATTAACAAATAATTTTAGATCTCATTTAGTCCAAAAATTAATACAATTCGTATTCGTAGCCTCATTGCCATGGCTGTAAAATCTTCAAAAAGACTGATTTTCTTTTGAGTAAATGAATTTCTTGGTATTTCTTAAAAGTCGTCTGCCAAATAAATCTCAATTTCATGAGAATATGATGATAATGTGATATTTAAAATATTTTTGCACTCATTATTTTCAGTTTTAAATATTTAACTGACATTCTGCTGCTACAGTGCTTCTAGCTGCTGTGGAATACATTGTTCTTAATGACTGTGAAAAATTAAGGCGAAAGACGACAAGCATTGATATGCTCACTCGTACACTTGCAACTCAATGATGAATTAATGACAACTTAAGAACATCTTGAATACTGATGAACGAACATTTAGTTCCAGTACTACAATAGAGTGCTAATGTTTTAAAAATGAAATTAAAAAGGAATAAAGACAAAAAAAATTCAAGAGAAATGAAAAGCATTGAGTCTGGGTTGCCTTATGGAAAGAGAGACATTTTATAAGTGGCCAACTAAATAATTCACTTTCATGTCTCAGAACATTAAAAACGCCAGCAATTTTAAATAATAATCATAATGAGAGTGAGAATGATGTTGATGTTGATGTTGATGTTGATGGCAGCAGAAAAGAATGATTATGTGCTTCTTAATGACAAGAAGTATGCCAATAAGGATGAGCTGTTGCCATAATCATTGTCAGCATTGTAGTCAACATTGTTAAATTGTCAATTTAATCATAAAAGTATTAAAAAGACACTTAAACAAAGATTATTGGAAGGAATGCTTTACTTTCGCCTTTTGTTTGACAAGTATGTGACACGTGACTGATTGCGCATTACTTTACAGTCACTGTAAAGGTGGAAAGTTTTTATTTCTTCCTTTATCTAACATGCTTAAATGTAAGCTAATTCTGTTGCTTCTCCTTTACTCTTGATAAGCCTTAAAAAATATCTAAAAATAGTCTTTTAATATTATCCATTCGAGTATGACGTTTAACACCAGGATTTGTTGATTTAAAATTTCCAAAGTTTGTTAAGGTTGATAAGCCTCATTCAACAATTTTGCACAATTTAATACTGATGCCATTAGAGTAATACAAAATCTTCAAATACTTTAAACAATGTTGATGCCACGAGATCAAATGACATTTAAATTTTAATCCAACTCACAGATAATATTTTTGTTGCGTTAACATATTATTATTATGGCAAGTATTTGTTGTTAATTGAAGGGAAAATCTTTTACTTGAACAAAAATACTGAATATAATACAAGAGATTAATTTCAATTAGAACGTAAAAAATTAATTATTTTTTAAGTTTAAAACTTCTAACTGAAATTTAGTGCTTTTAAATGAAATACTTTGTTGTTGAAAAAGGGGCTAGTAGTCATGTAACTGAATTACATTTGAAGTTTGGAACTCCTACAATTGCAGTTTATTATTATTTAAAATCTTAAAACAATGATACAAATTTGTTATACCCAGCAAACTGGGCATTGTATTAGCTGTATAATTATAAAGCATGAATTTGGTTTTGTTTTAATCTAAAGTTAATGTTTGCATTCACTGAACAACAGAGCGGTAACGTGTCTCCATTACCTTATTAATAGAGTTATCAAATATTAAACTTATTTCCTTGTCCTTTTCAGATGAGTTTAGATTAAGCAATTGTTGGCAATTACCACTAAACTATTATCCATTTTTGCTAGCTCATCAGCCCTCAGAATACTTTCTTTCTTTATAAGCGCTGGTCATATCCCTTCGTAACTATAAGAAGAGTTATTGTAGTAGAAGCACTATTGAGAAGGCTTACCGACATCTTACCCAGGCTTTTGCTCATACTATAACATAATTATCTGTTTTTGCTAGCTCATCAGCCCTCAGAATACTTTCTTTCTTTATAACGCTGGTCATATCCATTCGTAACTATAAGAAGAGTTATTTTAGTAGAATCACTATTGAGAAGGCTTACCGACATCTTACCCAGGCTTTTGCTCATACTATAATTGTATTTCTTCGATTTTCGACAGGCATAAGTTACTGATTCGTTCTTTTCGAAAAAATTGTTTGCTGGTCTATGTTACTCCATATCTAAGAAGTAATAAAAACGAAATCACACAAAGCAAAGAGTATTTCGAAAAATTGTTGCTAAAAACAAATTGAAAAACAATTTTTGAAGTTTTCTGAGTATATATTTATGCGTTGGTAGCAGGATGAGACTTGTATTGCATTGTAGTTACTCCAAAAGGGGAGAGAGAGAATTTTAAGGATTATTAACTGAATTTTAGTATTACGACACTAAACTGCAATACATTGGCCCTTCAAGTCGTTGTATGCACTACATGTGGGGTAAAAGTAATGACTGCACTGTTTAGACGAACGATTTTTATTTAATGAACAACAATCTGTGTTGGCCCTTTTCAAAAATTAATTCTTTTCGAAATGCAATGGGTTTTCCGTTACAGCAGAGATCAATTTCGGTTGGTTGAATGGCTGAAAGACTGTTGTTGTTTGGTTGAATGGCTGGTAAAATTTTAAGTATTTTCAAATGGAGTTTTTGCAAAATATTACAAGTCGTAAAAATTTTCAATTTCTTTTTGTGGATCATCATAATGCAACAATGCAATGCAGTAGAACTACAAATGAACAATTCTGTGGTGAAGAGTGAGAAAGTTAGGGAATTGTATGAACAAAATAAAGAACAGCCAATGGTAACAATAAAAAATATATTATTGTTTAAATAAACAAAAAAAAAAAAAAAAAAAAAAAAACAAATAAAAAAAGAAGAGAAACAAATTCAATAGGAAAAAATATGTTGAAATAAAAAAATAAAACTCTACAAATATTATATGAGTCGGAGTATATATGTGTGTGTGTGCCTGTGTTTGTAAGCAAGTATTTCTATAGACAAGTAAATCTTATCGTGCAGAAAATTGTGAATTTCCCCAGACAAAACGCAAACCGAACCGAACTGAACTGAACTTAAAAATGGTATTGGTGCTGATGAAAAAGATGAAGACAATAATGCTGAAGATGATGATGATTATGTTGATGATGTTGATGATGTGAGCGATGGCATAACAGTAATACAGTGCTACGCAACAGGATGCATGATGGTATGCCGTTCCAAGCTAAGAAGAAGAAATACATGAACACAACAACCTTGACAGAAATTCTAAAAGAAGATGAGAAGAAACAGAAAAAAATAACATGATTTGCACTGGATGTGAGGCTGCTGCTCTAGACCAGGTTTTTTTTTGCATCACACTAAGCAACTTGAAAATAACAAGTAAAGCATACACAAAAAAAAGATGAAGCATTGAAATGCAGATAAGCAGGAGTACAGAAAAGCAAGGGGTATGGATGTTCTCGAATGTTAAGAAAAGAAAGAAAAGCGCAAAATATTAAGTAAGAAAAACGAGGGATTGCTATGGATTTGATTGAAACCTATTGTAATTTCCCAAACGTATTAAGCCAACTGCCAAATGCTTAAAAACGTTAAGTAAACGAATGAAAACTGATGATGGCAAAACATGCAGCATAATGTTTATAACACAAACTCAAACACACAAACATACACACACTTATACTTACTTATAATTTTTCTACAGCAACAATATTGTACATATCTGTGCAAAAAAAAAAACGCTCACAAAGAATCATTTCTTTGCTACATTTGCTGGCTGCATACAAAAAACTAAAGGGAATTGCAGTGGAAAAATGTCGGAAAAAAATTAAACCCAAAATAAAAAAAAAAGGAAAATTCATGCAATTTTAAGTTCAAATATGAACACAAATACGTTATTGCTACACTCTCTAAAGAAGCGAATTATTTTTCGTTTCTCCTTTCCTTATGCTCAGTTTTCTTTTGAAGTTCTTTTGAATTACACACTTGATATCGTCATGAACGAACATTTAGTGTGTTAATCATACGCCAATTCCCGTTATACCGAGTAATGGTGACACTATTAAAAGCATTTCCTTTTTATATTTTTACATGCTTTTCTGGTTCCTGTTTCCTCTCTTTATACATATTTTCCTTTCCCTTTTTCCTATCCTTTTTTTTTTTTTGTATTGAAAAGTTTTGTTTGCTTTCTGTCGATGAATTTGGCACCTTCATACACAAAGTGAGGAATTATTGAATGAATTTTCATCACAATATTTAACGGTTGTGTGTTACGGTCTTATTTTTCACAATGGAAATGTTTAAATGAACATCTCTTGTTATAAAATGTTTGTTAAGCATTAAAAAGAAATTGAAATGGGATTTTAGTTTCATGTAAAGGAAATATACGATAGAAAAGGAAAGAAGAATTGTGTATATTGTTCTTAAAAGACCAGACGTAGTCTATGTGACCCTTCTTTAGTATTTGGTGTGTAATAATTTTACAATATAACACTCAGGCTTTATACTTTATGGTGAATATAAAGGCCATTATTTATTTAATCAAAGATTTTACAGTGCAAGACTATCTTTGTTGTTTGTATAGTAACTCAATAGACTTAAATTGCAAATAAATAAACAGATTTTAGTGTATTGTTCACATCAATAAAGCGGAGAAAAATTCTCTACAGAAATATTTAGTTATAGGTAAAGGGCGATCAAACCCTTGTCTTGTTTAACGCCGAGATAGGTAGCCTTATTACCTAGTAGCCTGTGTCTGCTCCTCTAAATTCCCTAACAGATACATAAACGCATGATGTAGAAGGTGTCTACGTCTCCTAAATCTGTTCTCTCTCTCTCTCTCTCCAAGCTCTTTGTCCAGTCCTAGAGTAACAGTCTAAAACTGCATATGTTTAGTCTTTTTCCTTCTAATTTTAAGCTCTTTGAAGACTTTTTGTTGATCCGAATTTAGCATAGTTTTTCTTTTTCACCAATTTATCACACTAGCCACGTTGCTATGAGAGAAGGAAATGTAAATTTCATTACTTAAAGATCGTAACCATAATATTTTTACAAGTTGCCGTCCTAAACCTTTAAATGAAATCGCGATGATTGAGCTCTAAGCAGTCACGTAACGTATGTTGACAAACTCAATGGGTGGTGGCAGATTAAAAAAAAGAAAAAAAAGTGACTAGAAAATATTGCTCTTAATACTACGTCTGAAATGTGAAGATGCAACAGAAGGAAGACAAAAAAAATAAAGATTTTTACACACAAATATGTTACATAATAATTTTTACACGTTTTAACAAGTGAAGAATTTCACTTAAAAAGTGTCTCAAAGTAAGATTCTATGCTACACCTTCAAAAACTATTAAGAAAGAAAGCAAAAAGAATAATCTGAAGGAAAAACAGCATAATCAAGCTGTATAAATATCATGAACATCATTATCGTTATCATAATGATGTCATACGTATGTATTTAACTGCTCTCTTTCTCTATCACTCATATGTACATAATATATCCAAGTGTGTAAGTATGTGTGAGTGAATATAAGTAGATGATAATGATTGTATACTAGGTGTTACTCTCTCTCTCTCTCTCTCCGTCTCTACACTCCATAGTGATCCCTGTAACCAGGTTCATCTACACTTCTCTGTGAAACTTCATTACTCATAAAAGTTGCAATTCAAGTAGTGCAGAGAAGCAATAGACTCTCACACAAACTCGCATCACTATTTTACACTCACATACCTTTTGGCATGCCATTGAAGTTTTTAAAAATGTATGAATGAAAACGAAAAAAAACGAAATGACAAGAAGAAGAATTGAATAAACGTATAAAAAAGGGTAAAGCAGAAAAAGAAAACGAAAGATGAAAAAAGCAACAACAGAAATCATATTTATAGGAATCTGAAACATTTAAGTGTTATCGTTACAATACGATACGATACGTTACGATACGTTACGTACCCAGCATGGCCTTTGGTTAAATCTAAAGTGTAGGGGAGTGCAAAAGTCTGTCCATATACATACATGCACCCATACATGCATATATGTGCACACACTCATACGTGCATATGTGCCTGAATACTTGTAGTTTTCATACACTGTATATGAACTCCATAAGTGAATGAAGTGACTGCTTAAGTTGTACACTCATTCATATACACTTACACACTTCTGTAGGCTTGTATGTATGTATGTATGTATGTATGTGAAGATCTGTTAATCTGCTTGTATAACCGTGTACATATGTGAGTGAGTGCAAGTGTTTGCATAAGTGTATGAATTGTATTAATAGAGTTGGAAATATTTTACTTTTGTTGCGTTTTCTCCTTATAATAGCCACCATATCTGTCTGTCTGTCTGTCTGTCTGTCTATATAGCCACGTACTCTGTGGTTGACTTTAAAGATTTATCGATCATTGAAAGGAATTTGATTGCCATTTTAAGCATAAGACAATTACAAATTTTATCAATACCAACAACCAACATAACACATGCGAAGCGATAAAATATTTTTGAAAACATTTTAAGAACTACTGGTGATAATTAATCAGAAACGAAAATTTTTCTTCTTTCTTTGCTCTTGTTGCTTTTTCTTTTCTTTAGCTGTGTCAGAAATCATACTACCTACCGTCCTCCACGCTTTTACTTTGTGCCAGTATTATTAATCAAGTTTTATTAACTGAGCAGTTGATTGGTTTATTGTAACTGCCATCGAGAGGAACTCTTTTTCTGCCATTATGTTCATTGTTAATTTCATTCTTCACTCTTAATAATAATAAAAGGCTCTTAATTAATCTAAAATTTGAAATCCATTATATATTCTCGGTTTTTCTAGACATTGTTTGCAATCGCTAATTTCAGACAATGGGTGAGTTCTGAACACTAATCCATCAGAAGATCAGGTCGGTTGCGGTTAATATCTTTGTGAAAAGTTTTGACAAACAATCAGACCACTACCAACGTGAAAATGGATGAACAATTTATAAAGCAGCCAGAAGCAGAAGGCATAGGGTTAACAATATACATACATCCTATGTTAGATTTGCATTATTTTTGCATTGTTTAACTTGCTTTGGGGAACAATTCTGCTCCTAACACAAAGAATTTCATTTTAAATTCTTAATTTTTTTTTTTAAATCATAACCTCATCTTTCCATTTAAGGAACATAAATTGTAGTCTTTATTTCTCAAGCTATTGGAATTGTGTATGTCCATCCATAAGAAATATTGTAAAATTGTTGCCATATGAATGACTTTTAAAAGCTTGTTTTATTGTAATTTTAATATAATTCTTAATAGGTGTATTTGTCTTTATTCTGTGTCTGAACAAAAAGACAATTTAAGATTTATTATTCGTAATCAAAAAAAAAAAAATAAATAAATTGTGTTTGATTATAAATAACTCCCTAGAGTTAAAATGATATGATTTTTATATTTTCTCTCTTTAAGTTTAAACTACACCTTTAGGATATTGCCTTTAAAATTCTTTATTCTTTATTGGTTAGCCATAACGTATATGGAAAATATGCTTTACAATAAAATTTCAATCACTTTTAAAATATATATTTTGCTTCTGTTCTAATAAATAAATAAATGAAGGGAAAAAAATATATGGTATGTATTTAATATTTAAATCTATATTAATAAATAAATCTTATTAGATTTTCCTTTTGTTGCACTTCATTTACTTACTTGCTTACATACACTTACTTGGTTACATATGCTCTACTAAAGAAATATAATTTTTTTGTTGTTGTGAGAATACGTATGTATTTTATGTGCTAAAATTGTTTGGAATATATTTAATTGTAATTATTTGAGCATATTAAATGCTTTTTTGTTATTATTGTTGCTGATGCTGATGTTATTGTTAAAAATATAAAAGAAAAGTAAAGTATAATTAAAAATGTATGTTAGTGTGGGTAGTGGGTTCCTATGAAAATTATTACATGTGTATTGATTTAATTTCCTCTCTTACTTACCTGATTGTGTGTGTGTGTGTGTGTGTGTGTGCGTTTGAGAAAGAGTTTGTAACAAGACTGATGTATTCATTCACCTTAACAAATGACTCCCTTTTAATTTACATTTTATAATCAATATTTAAATGAAATCCTTTTTCAAAGAGCACTTCACAGACACAACAAATACCTCAAACACACGTTGACATACTACATACATACATAGATACTTACACATTTACAATACATATATGTTATATTCTTCATTTGTTTTCCAATTTGTTTTGTTGTTTGTTTTTGCTTATGAGCCCAAAGGAAATATTAATATTCGTAGGAGGTGGCTATTGTACTCCTACGGCCAATGGCTTAAATATTCTTAAAAATATTTTTATTCAAGCTGCTGGCTGGTGGTAGGTAACCTTAACTATAGACTGGTCTCTGTGCTCTGTAGCCAGGAGTACAGAAGAACAACAAAATATTCTCTGTTGCTTTAGCACACTATTTCTTAGCAGACAGACAGAGAGAGAGAGAGAGAGAGACAGAGAGACCATTGACCAAAATATTCAGTCGTTGTCTGTGCTATATGTCTCTTCTTTAGTGGTAGCCCTGTCTGTCGGTACTTAAATGAATGTGAATTGATAATACATTTAAAGTCTCATACATTCCTGTGATTACAATTCGTATCCCATGGAAAAATTCAAGAGACTAAAGAGAGCCAAAAAAAAGAAAAGAAAGAAAAAGTGTAATATACAGGCACCCTATAGCTACAGTGGGGCAATATTCTTAAAGGCAGTTTTTAAAACCCCTCTTTTTTGTTTCTGTATATGTTGTTGCTTTTTCTTGAATTTCATTTACACAAACCGATCAGAAAGAGATGGCATGGTGAGTCCACATATGGACATTTATCTTTGTGCAATAGCAATAGCATCTGATTATGATTTTTATATGACACTTTTGTTGTGATTTATTTGGTCATTCAACAATTTATGCCGCATAAACAGAAAAGGGGTGTCGATGGCTTTTAAATTATCTGCAAAACCATTGAAATTGTTTTTGCTTTTGTTTGTGTATACGAAACGTTTCGTTTACAATTTCAAGGCAGCTAAATAAAGGGGTCAATTGTTTATTACACTCTGTTACACAGACACACACACACACACACAAAGGTTTTGCCCAAAAATTTTATTGTATGTAGTGTTGTCCTATGTAAGCCAATCCATTTACACTTTACCAATAATGCCAAAAGAAAATCAATTGCTCCAATATGTTGTCCTTTGGCTATATGTATATATATATATGAGGGTGTGTGTTAGTTATTGTGTCTGTGTAAAGAAGAGAATCTGTTTAAAAAGATTTTTTTACTTCATCCATTCGTTATTTATTTGTTGTAGTTATTGTTACTATTGTATTAAAGCTGTTAAACCTATGAAGTTGTTCCATAAAAGCCATTGCATGGAGTGCTTGGGTATCACAGTAATAATAGATTCTTTTTATCTTTATTTTTTTCTTAAAATTGCTATCCAATCATATTATCAAAAATATTGTTTTATTATTTATAGAATTTTGATTTAAGGGGTTAGTATGCTTCCTAATTTTCAAAAAATTGATTTTTTATTTTCGCATTTTCAAGTTACTTCAGAGCCATAGAATTAAAATAGAAATCGTTTTGTCCTTAAACGAAATGAAAAGAAGGAGAAAAACTTAAAATACTACAACATGTCCAGGTGCGTGCTTGTCTAAACGACTTTTTTTCGAGATGGTGAACACGTTCTTGCAAGATCTACTTGTCCGATTTCGCTAAAACTTTGGACCAGTGTTTCTAAGATGACTACGTTTAGCACGATCCGTCAATAATTAATAACTTTTCGAAGAATTAATTCGAAATAATTAACAATAATTAAGATAACAAATGTCCTTTAGTAGATAATTTGTAAAGAGTAAAGGGACTAGTGAATAGAGTATCGTTTTGCTAGCAGCCAATTCTTAATTGAATTTATGTCCTTTATGTAAGACATGCTTGAATTTGTGGTACTTAAAATTGTATAATTTTATGTTGCAAGCTTTTATCGTATTATCGCTAAATTTAATGTCTTGTAAATGTGTTAAGCACTGTTTCAAATCATAAAAATAGATAAAATACGCAATATAAATATTATGGTTTATTTTTAAATATATTGTAATCATTTTATTAATAAAAATGTTAGAAAAAATGTTTAAAAAAAACAAACGTCAAAGCAAATTTGTAGCAGAAGTTATACAAATACTGGCTCTGGAACTGCAGAAGGTTTAAGGTGAAATACCAACCCTGAACACTGACTAACACGGTAGTTTATAAGAATTTCAGTTGTGGGGTTCGATTTGTTCTGCTATATCTCCCCTAGTATATAATATAAATAACTAAACTTATGTAAACCTAGGATGCTGTAACTTGTTTAGTACATTTTGATTGTAATTAATATAGTTTCTCTTATGCGCATATCTAAGCGTCTAATATTATTATAAAGAAAAATTTCAATTGTAGTGATTGTAAAATATTTCCTGTTATTCTCTTCCAATTGCCTGGCATATGCCATTAATGCATTTTATATAATATATAATCAATACAAATTGAACATTCTTTGTTTTATAGATTGAAATCCCCCTCAATTGATAAATGGAGGAGAAAGAATTGAATAAGACTCTGAAAAAGATTAGTTGCACAATGTAAATATTAAACTGGCATACGCAGATTTAATTCTTAACAAATAATGCCTTTTATTTTCTTATTATTGCCGTTCGTTCTTCTTTTAGTTGCTGCTGTCATTGTAGCAAATGTGTTGACAAGAATTTCTCTTCGAATGCATTATGCGTATGTAGTTTGTAAAGTTATTTATCCATACAGATGCATGTCCACATATACATACTTTAGTTATAAATTTAATGCGTTTTCTTGTTTAAAATTTCATTTTTTTTTCGTTGTTGTCCCCTCGTTTATTTGTAAAGAAAGCTAAAGGCTTAAGAAAAAATATTCTGCCTGTTTGGTTGTTGGTATTTTGTGCCGTTAAGGCATTAAAAGGCTGAAAGAGAAATTGTAGGTTTTTGAAGGAGCAACTTCCTTTAGTTTGTGAGAGTTTGTCTTTACCACCTTTAAAGACAGGCCTCGCATAGAATATTCCAATATATGTACATGTGCGTTGGTATTTTGAATATTGTCTTTTGTTTTATAAAATCATTTTTGAATTCCTTTTTCATTTATACTTGCAGCCATTCACATTCCCATACATACTTACATACATATATACACATATATATACATATGTATATATATGCATACTATTTAACTTAAGAACAATAGTTTAAGCCTAGTGTGTAAAACAACATTTTTATTCTCATTCGTGCAACCAAGCAAACAATCATTTCACTCACACACTCTCACATTACTTTCGGTTGATTGTATTTAAACGAGTGTTGCTGTTGCTGTTGCTGTTGCTGCTGCTGCTGCTACAAGTTTTGTAACAAAATGTATGAANGCTGCTGCTGCTGCTACAAGTTTTGTAACAAAATGTATGAAAAAAATCTGTGACATACCAACATTCATCTATGTATATGAGATTATTGTATGAGTAAGCATGTATAGATGTATGCGTGTAAACATTATTTTGTTTTTAGCCTACACAACATATTACAACACAATGTAGACACTCTCGCTCGCACACTCGCACATTCTCGTATGCAGTTTTGTTTTCTTCAAAAAACTTTAATTAAAATTTTCAAAAAGTTTCTTAATTAAATTCACAGTTTGAAATGTTGCATAAACATGTGTTGAAATAAATGTAGCAACAATAACAACAGCAACAGCAACAGCAACAGCAACAGCAACAGTAATGGCAATAGCATTTTTATACACATTTTCCCTTACATACTCTTTTATTTTAAATTCAGTTTCCTACACTCCTTCATCATCTTCATGCGTACATGCTCTGGTACATACTTTAATAAAAATATTATGGGAATATTTTCAATTTTTTGTTTCTTTCTTTCTTTTTTATCCATTTATAATTATTAAATATTTCCAAGAACCCAAAAAACAGAAAAAACCAAAAAAATAATACAAGGCTTGCAGAATTTTTTTTATATGACCATAATGTGTTTTAATAAAAATAAATTCAGATTTTTATTTTCTTACGTTTTGTTTTTCAGAATTTCGAAAAGAATTTTAGCAAATTTTTTTATTCACAATTATAAATCATTTAAAGGACATTCACTGAATATATAAAATTTTATTACAAACTCTTTTTCGATTAAGGAAAACATATCATTGGAATTTTTTTGTAATCGTAAGGTTTGGTATTTTCTATCTACCATATGTCTCTACCATTGCAGCTCTTGATATAAAAGTGATTAAGCTTGTTACCATTGTCATTAATAGATCCCATAGAACGATCATGAGATCTAAAATATTTCCATCAAACTATATAAGTTTTATCTACAATATCTTCCTTGGTTCCAAGTCTATTTCCATCACAAACTTCAGGATGCTCCATAAAGACGATAATTTCCCCAGCACTTGATATGGTTAGGTTATGTTGGAGCGGTAGCTTTAATGCCAAAGCGCACTTGAGCACTTATAGTGTCTCGTTGTGGCACGTCGATTGTTCCGATGTCTCTCGCTACTTCGGAGCGCCGTATAGACATAAAATAGTTCCTCCTTTAAAAGAGCATGTAAGCACTGGAATTGTTAAAGGGACAGCTCGATTCTTTAGGACACGAAATTGTGTGCTTATTTTTATGTTATCTTCCTACTATTCTAACCATATTCGGTTTACATTATCGTGTATTGTGAAATTAAATCCAACAGAGCTACGCCAGGTTTTCCATACCTCTGTTACGTTAAGAGCAACGTAGTCTCGTTGTCTTAAGCTGCCTTCAGATTTGTTTTGTCTGACAGTCATGGTTATCATTCGTGTATAATTCCTGGGATACATTCTCAATATTCTTTGGGCGACTTCCTCCCAACTGTTTCTCACACGTTTCTTAAGAATTTGTCAATCGGAGTTGACTTTTAACTGTAGGTCCCGCCACTCATAGGGAAAATTAACACTCGCAACTGAGATGGTGTGCGAAACTAGATCGTAATCCTATTCTTTTAAATGGTGCTGGTTATTAAAATATCGCACGTTTTTCGTATTGTAAAAGAGTTTTTCTTCAATCGAAAGACAATTATTAGTTAAAGTATCATATGAAGTTTCTTTATATTGTTATTATTATTGTAATCAGTATTTTAATCAAATTATTTTTTAGAATATTCTTTAATTAATAATGTAATATTGTTTTGTGTTTATTTTATTTAATTTAGAAGAATTTCTTTAAGTATTTTAATCTTACATTTACACACAATTAGATCAATTTGTTTCAATACGTATTTGATTGCTTATTAGGGAAGCTGGTATTTGTTTAATATTTTCATTCATATCATTACATTCTATTTGTGTTGTATGTGAATATGTGTGTATTGTATTTATATTTGGATTTGTGTTTGTGCTTGTATTTGTGTTTAATTATTTTGAAACATTAATAAATATGTCTTTTGTTTAATTATTTAGAATTCAATTACAATGTGTTTTTGTTTTATAATCTAAAGTAAATCTTTACATTTCCTTATAAAAAGTATTTTTCTCTCGTACTGTGAGAGGAGGGGAAGGTATGAGTGAGTACGATTGGGGTGCAAGTACCATATATTGTTTGTTTTGTTTTGATTTGATTTGCTAAGCAGTAGTAGTAGCCTTAAGCGTATGAGTGATATTATTTTCAATATAACTCCCGTATTTATTTACTTCGTTTTTTTTTCATTTCTTCTTCTTCTGCGTTTCTTTACAACATGAATTTATTATAAGTTTAACGATTGCATAGAAATAATCTGCTCTTAAAACTTTAATCGTTCTTTACTTTACTGTGCTTTTTCTTTTATTTTTTCTTGTTCTGTCGTTTATTCTGTTGAAATTGTCGTATAACGTTGTAGTGTTTTAAATCTCGTATTTGTTTATAAAATTTAAATATTTTATTTACTTTAGCCACCTTCTATTTGAGTTGTGAGATACTTACACATACTCATATACTTGTGTAGACCAGCCAAACAGACAGACAGACAGACAGACATTTATGGAAATAAAAATAAATATAACGCTTAGAGAGTGGTATAACAACTCGACAAGTTGTCAGTTAGTTAGTTTGAGTTAATTTTTGTTTTGTTGTTTTGTTGTTTTGTTGTTTTGTTTATATATTTATTTGTTTTGTTTGTGTTGTAGTATGTTGTCATATGCTGTATACGTAGCACGTCTTCTACTATCATGCTCATATGTACATATGTGTGTAGGTTTAAATCTTATTGTCACTTTAAAGCATGTAATATTTGCAGTTGCCACAGCATTTTCACTAATACGTGTTCGTGATGGTTTAGAAATGCAAGTGAAAGCAAGTAAAGCAACGCCAACCTCAATGGGGGGAAATGAAAATGCTACAATATCATGTTTAAATATGCCAGAGAAGATTTGAAACAATTCAACCTATACAGCGAATGAAATTTTAATGAAATTCAATTGATTTTTCTATTTTACTCTATCCTTTTTTTAATATATGAAACTATTAAGAGAAGATATATTGCAGTTTCCTTAAAACATTTTTAATAACCATTTGATCATTTCAAAATATGAAAAAGAAATTGTTTATTGGCTACATTGGTACAATCTGAAAAGACCCTAAATTACATTGTTGTAATATTTACGAGTCCGTGCCTATATTTGTGTGGAAAGAAAGCCTTTTTTTCTGTGCCTCTAATGCGCGCTTAATATTCCCTTGTTTCTTGTTGGAAAAGCGGCAGCACATTCTGGTTATATTTTGTTGTTGTTTTGTAGTTCATTTTCTCCCTTGGTCTTCTATATAAACACTAAAAGTATTGCAACACCAAAGGAATCAGGCATAAAAATTATTGTTTTTCTTCTTTCTTTGTATGTGTGTGGGTGACATGAGTATGTTGATGATGTGAGTGAGTCATGTATTGTTGTTAAAAATTTATTTGTATGTGAGCGCACATAAAACATTGTTGGTGCATATATGTGTTAGTGGGTTTAATTTTTTTTCACATTTAAGGCAAAGGAATAGAAACAAAAAGAGAGGCAAATAGAGAGAGTCTAAAAAAAACTGAAAAAATGGTTTCATTTACACAAAATTGCATAATTCATGGCTTGTATTGTTATTAGTGTGTAAGTGTTTGTGTGAGAAAAAAAAGCAAAAGAGAGTAGAGTGGAGAGTGTTGTTTAGAATAGAAGAAACCCAGGCATATTTGTTTGTGCCTGTAGTGTAGATTTCTTTAGTATTTTTCTTTTTCGTTTCTTTTGTTGTCTTTTAGTTCTTCTCATTTGTTGTTATTGTTGTTATTGCTGTTACTGTTAGTGTTGTTAGTTTATTATTGTTGTAGCGTTTAAAGTCTTGGACAGTAGAATATACAATTCGCAATAAAGAATTCCAAAAAAAAAAAAAATGAAAATGAATAGAAGATGCACATGTTACTGTTCTTCAGTGTGTATGTGGAATACAATGCAACATTTATTTTTATCATTATTATTATATTTTTCTTCTTCTTGTTATTGTTGTTATTGTTGTTGCTTTTTACAATTGTATTGCTCTATATTATGCTAAGTGGTTTTGTACATACACACATACAACACGAGAAAAGAGAATGTGTAGGCTGTAGATGGCCTTTCATGTTGAACCAGGAAGTCGTTGTTGTTACTATTGTTATCCTTATAGACAATGTGTATATGTGTGTGATAAACATACATGCATCGGTATTATAATCATGTAAAGGTCAATAGTCTTGTAGCATGGGTGTGCATTTAAACAGAATAGAACAATTTAAGTTTATTAGGCATTAAGCCTTTGTCGTCCTTTTCTGTATTCCTTTGCACTAAATCGTTGAATAAAGAAAGAGGTTTAAATCAAATTGAATATCAGTTTTAAAATTATGTTTGTTAATAAATTGAAAAATTTAAATTTTTTAAATTATTTTAAATTAAACGCTAAATCGTTAAGTAATCTGTTCAACAATTTTTTTTGGGCTGCTTAAAAGAAATCCTCCTTCTTCTAATGCTTTTCATAATCTTCATTTTTCTTATTGGCTGCTAAATGGATTAGTCTCCATACAATGATTTTTTAAACAACGTGATTAGGGCCATATGGATCAAATTTAAACTCCAAATAACGTTGTAGTCCTTGCAGTTGATGCTGGAATCCTATGGCGTAAGCGCCACAAACTTACATGGGTCTATCAAAATTTTATATTGTCAGTAACACATTTGCAAGTTCGCATATCTCCTTAAATATCGAACTTTTCGATAACTTGTTCTATTTTTTTGTCCTTTTAATGGAATATCTTAGATTTTGTTTTTTTGGTTTTGCAATATCAAATCGTCGAATATGTTTCAGTTCTTTAGAAGAGTAACGAGGCTATCGAGTAGGTTCTAGGTAACAATTGCGAAACTTTGTTGCATCTTTAGTGCTATTTAATTCAACTATCCTACTAAAAACATTTCAAAGATATTGACCAATATTTTCTTGGTTGTTTTTTGATTTATTCTAGTAAAATCTGCGAACTAAAATACAACGAAAATAATAGAAATAAAATCAATGAACGTTAGCCCTTGCAACTCATTCAGGTGTTAAGTACTTGACTTAATGTTTTTAAATCCTTTTGACACCTGCCAATCGTAATAAAATACAAATTTTAGAAACTGTTCTGGTTTACAGCTGGTTAACCTTGTCACGTTTATCATTAGGGATATATATTCCCGTATACCTCTGTATATACACGTATAGTCTGAGTAAACGGTTAATTTCTATGTGTGTCTACATACATATATGGATGGTATCCGTATCAGTATATGTGTGTTGAAGTGCATATATTTGCTTAACTAGAGTCGGCAGGCATATTCCTCTATTTGCTAGGAATAGTGGAACACAAACGTGTTTTCCTCTATATGATGCCAATCAATTTAAAAGCTTTTACTATTGAATCTTTTACCCTTCAAAAATACATCTTTTTTTTGAGAGTTTATGATACACTGCTGACAAAGCTTGTTTAGCATTTGTATGATGAACGAACAAATTGGTAGAGACAAAAAAACTACACGAAAAATAACGAAAAAAAAAAATGATGATAAACGTTAAGAGAGAATAAAAAGAGGCAAAAATTATGATACATTTTCGCCTTTGCCTTCGCTGATTTTATTTTGTCTTCTTTTAAAAACATAATAAATGAAAAGATGTTAACATTTCTCTCTTTAAGTATGTGTTAAAATTCCCTTTTCGTTTTATTTTTTTGATGACATTAGTAATAAAAATATGCGAGTGTGTGTCTGTGTTTGAAGATATTCCTTTACTCACCTTTCTTAAACAGATTTGTTCTAAGATGGGAAACACCTTCTTGAGGAAAGCAATGAACAAAAGACATGGCAGGCAAGCAAGGCATCTTAATCTTGTTAATATTAAGAATACATTTTATGCCGGGTATTTTTTTTTTTTTTTGTTTAATTTTCGAAAAAGTCTTCGACTAGGAAAGAACATTTTCTTTTCATTTCTTATTTTTTTTCTGTTCTTTTTTTCTTTTTGTTGTCTCTTGTAAATGTATCTGTTGACATTAGTAATGTGGGTGCAAGCATGTTAAACATTATTCTTCCATTTTTATTTATTTTTATTTGTTTTTGTGCTTCAATGTGTATATATGCGAGGATTGTTTAAACATTAAGAGAAACGAAAAATATTTCTTTTAGTGATTTCCTCCCAGCAGTTTTCTCGTAAAAACTGTGAGAGTAAATAAAATTGCCATTAAAAGTTTCTCAAATATCTGCCGTTCGAAGTCGGCTTTAAACTATAGGTCCCTCCACTTTTGGATAAAATTAATTTACATGAAGTGCGTGGTGTTAGACGCTAGGCTATAATCCTGACTACCTGATCAGTTAAATAAGTAGGTAAACATTTGCTACGTAATTATGGCCGGAAGAGAGTTCAGTCTTGAATCAGACAATCCATAAATAGTCAGTTGGGCTTTTAGCCGGGATTTGTAGCCTCAAAGAATATTTTACAGAATATACTTCTTGAGTTCTGTTCGTATTAAATCAAGAAAAAACTCTTCATATGGCTGAAACTTATTTAACTTTTTAAACAAACCTCGCTTTGATTGTGAGGACTTCACAAGTTTTTGTATAAGGTGCAGAGTATTTTTAATAAAGGAATTTATTGCACATACTAAATTTTTATTTTTTAAGATGTTAATTTCAGTTTAATATGAACAAAGTGAAAAAGAATTTTTCTTGTTTCTTGTATTCGTTTTTTTTATTTTTATTTTTTATTTTTTTTTTTGGTTATATTCATTAGATAAGTACACAAAATACCTTTTATGATTTTCATAATATTGTACAATATAAAAAAACATGAAGAAATATTAAGAAATTAAATGTAAATTTTCATTTGTAACAAGCGACATTTTATTATAAAAGCATTTGAGTGTAAATAAATCATTCCCATATGCCCCGATGTTCCTTCATAATTCTAATTTTGATTCTGAGTTTGATTCTAATAATAATTATGTATACGTTACAGAGGCATTAATTTTTGCTCTTGAATTTGTTTAGTTTTCTTTTTGTTTTTATCATCCTCTTGCCTATAGTTTTTCATATTTCTGTGCTAATAGAACTCAAGTTTATTTTTTCTATTCAACTAACGTACTGTATAAATAAGTGTTAGAGAGGCTTCTGCGTAATATGTGTGTGACCTTTTTTCTGTTCTTGTGTGTTCTGTGTGTAGCATTAGTTTTTCACAATTTTCCTCAAAAAAGGTTGTGTTAGAAAATTTTTCATCTTTATTAATGATTTATGCTAGAGTTGACCTTCATTTCGAAATTAGTTCTACTGTTTTGGTTCCTTTTTGGTATCGCTTTTATTGTATTAACCACAGTTTAGTTAGAAGTAGGGATCTGGCACAAAGAGGTATATTACCATGGCCTAAGAGGTCGTCTGACTGTATGATTAATGGTAATTGTATTCTTTGTTGAGTGATACAAAATATAATTTATACGCCTCAAAAGTTCACATAATTAGAAAGGTTTTCAGCATTTGAAATTTTCGAAAATCTTCTTCAATTCTATTTTCTGTGTCTAACATTTCAAATTAAAATTTTTTGTTGGTCAAGTTGACATTGTAAATATTTTTATTGTTTAAAAAAAATCATCAATTGTCTATCAGGGATAATGGTTATGATAAATTGAAATATAAAGTTTTATAAAAATGCTTTCAATTGCTTTTGTTGGAAAAGGTTAAAAAATTAGAATTTAATTTTGAATAAAGCAGTCTAAAGTCAACTAAAACCTAATAATAATACCCTGCTTTGCTTGGTATATGCTGCGCGCTATGCTCATCCACATTTGTAGTTATTTTGACAGAAAACAGCTATTCTTACTCTTCGACAACAGCTCACCGCCTTAAGGTTGGTAAGAACGTGTTATAACGAATTGAATATCTTCTGCTCTCGAATGATGCTTTCGTCAGTCTCAGTCTATTAAGGCTTTAGGAAAATAAACTGGCTGTAGGATCTCACTACATATTTGGCTCGAATATAATATCAGATATTTTAGTTCGCTCTTAGATCACAGTAGATGTGAATTTATTTATTGGACACTGGCCGAGTGGTTCAGCCCAATGAATTAAGGGTGGCCAAAGTTGTAATATAATCATTCACCATTTGAAATATGTGTTTACTAACCAAAGAGAATCTCAAAATGATTCAAACCTTTGCTTTATCATTATTATGGATTATCAAACCTTTCGTTTTATAGCATATCATTTTCTATACTTCTCCCTTTATTACTTTCATTTTATGTCTCTCTTTTTAAATAAATAATTGCACACTATAAAATTTCAATCCCTTCACAAATAAAATACAATTAAAATCCTATTGCCGCCGTACCACCTTTTTTAAATCCTTTTTAGAAAGAAAAAAAGAAAGAAAAAAAAAAAGACGGTAAGAGTGTAGTGTAGGTGAGTTGTTATTAACATGTATGAAAATAAAGCTGAAAAAATAAAAATTTGCATAAAATTTTAAAAATTCCCTTTGTTGTATAGAGCTGCCATAAATCTTTGATTTATCCAACTGGATTTCAGTTACTTTTTACTTTCTTTCTAAATCTTTGCCTTTTTTCTCTGCTCAAAATAAATCCTTTTTTGTGATACATTTTTTTTTCTTTTGTTTTGTTTCCCATGTTATTGTGTTTGTTGTTGTACCATATTTGTGTATAAAAAGTGAATAAGTAATAATTGTAACTTAAGTATGTCATAATTTTGCTATTAAATAACACTTTATTTGCACAAAAAGAAAAACAAAAAAAAAAAAAACATGAAGAAAAAACAGCCTTACTGAAGAAGGCACAAAAGATGGAGCAAATCTGATTTGAATGAAACTCTTACCCTTTTATTTTAATATTCGTATATATTTTCTAAATATTTTTTCTTCTTCCCGGTGTATATGTATGTTTGTGTACGTATGCGACGAGCTAAAAACGAAATAAACAGTAAAAGTGAGAGAAGAAGAAAAAAAAAATTCTCATTGTTGTTGTTCAATTACCGTTATATCTTCAAAATAATATAACATGCCGTTCCTGCCGTTTCCACTTTTAAACAACCAATACTTACTATCGATAGAATCAGCCAGAATCAGAAAAACACTCACAAACTGTCTACACATTGTAGAGTATGAAAAGGAAATACGGGGGCCACAAAATAAAAAAGTGAACATCAAAATCAACCTTTTTTCTGGCTGTTGTTTTCTGGTGTTATTTTTTCTTTTTTCTTCGTTTTTTTTTTTTGCAATACATTTACTTTTATTTAAATTTTAAAGGATATTGTATGCTGTTGTTGCTGCTGTTGCTGTTTTTCAGTTGATACTTTGCATATTTCTCCACTCGGATCTTTTTTACACAGCATGCACTCAGAGAAAAACTGTTAGAAAACATTATTCCAACTCTGGAACCTATATTTTAGTTAAATTCCTAAGTGTTACAAGAAATCAGTACGAAAGTATTTTCTTTTGATTTTTTTCTTTGAGTGTTCTATTTATTGTTAGACCTTTTGTAGTTTTTATTGTTGTTTGTTTTTTTTATTATTATTTTTTTGTTGTGTAGTTATTTCTTTAGCCTTTGTTGCTGTTCGCTTCTTTTATTGTTTTCATTGATATTTTGGCATGCAAATTTTAAGTTTTTTCTTTTTCATTTCATTTCTGATAAATATTTTCATTTGTATATATTTTAACCATTTATTCAATAACAAATGGCATCGTAAAGTTCACAACAAAATATATTATAAAAACAAGGAAAAACAAAAACAATGTCTAAAATAGTAAAATCAAAGAATTGTTTCAAAACACACAAAATATGTCTGTAAAAGAGTTGTAGTGCTGGCTGATTGAGTTGGGCTTTCTGAAATATTCTTAAACACCGAGTTGAAGGTTCGTTTAATAGCATTTAATAGTTCCAGGCGATCTATTGTATTCTCTTAAACTATATAGGCATTCCTATAATATATCTTCCAAGCCAAGACAAGTCGGAATTGATGCCCCACAAGGCCCATGAAAGTCTTCTGACGACTCTTATTATCATAGAATCGCTATGATACGTTCGAGGCGGTTCTTATTTTGAACAAATGTACTTTGAGTCTACAGTGCCCTGTCAAAAGAGCGGTTTCTAACCTCAGGATATTCCTGAATAGTAGAATATTTGATTTTGATCTACTTTTGTTGTCATTTCCATATAAAAGTCTTGATTCCTTGATTGGTTAGTTTGTCAATTGGAATCCTGAAAACACTACAAGACGAGGTAAATCATATGGAAACCGGAAATGCTGTCTTAAAGAAGAAATATGCTTCACTTTAGTTAAGATTATGAAGTATAATATCAAAAAGGAATAAACAGTGGTGTATTTAGAATATATTTAGTATTTATTTCTATTATTTAAAAGTGGTTTTAGTGGAAAATGAAATTCAAAAGCTTATACGATATATGTTTGTCTTTCGTAAGTTTTTCCTATCCGAGGGATACCACTTGTGAGACGTCTTGGTACCATAGATAAAGTACAATCCTTTTTTAATTTTTTTTTTGTTTACCTACTCTTACTATGAAATTTTTTTTGTTCATCTTTAAGAATTTTTTTTTAAGTTTGAAGTCAATGCAAATAAATTGTATTTAATATTTTCATTTTGTTTCTTATGCCTGTCTGACTCTTCTCTTTCTCTTTTGTCTTGTGATACTATGTGATGCCATGATTGTGGCAGTGTTGGTTGTATTGTATACTTTATACGATGAAAAGAAATTTTTCATTCCTTCGATCACAAAATGGGGATACTGAGATACTGCTGCTGCTGCTGTTGCTGCATGTATTTTTGTAAGTAGACGATGTGCTGTGGCATAGAGTTACATTATTAGTATTTGATAAAGATGGTAAGCGTAACGAAAACACATTTTACCAGTTAAAAGGGGTCGTTAGCAAATAAAATATGCGCACGTTTACGCACGCAATGCGACGCGCAATGTCTTGACATTCAATATTAAAATTGGAAAGTAAAAAAAAAAACGGAAACGGGAGTATGTCTAACTGTAATCATACAATGTAACAATGTTTCTATGCTGTATTGCTTTTGGAATACCATTAACACACCAACCAACCATTTATCCAAGCTTGCTGTTGTGTTTCCCCCAAACCAAATCAATGCTTTATATTGTGCTTCGCGGAAATGCTAACTTTTTAAGTGGATGTTGCTTTTTCAGATTCTTTTTCTTCTTTTCTGTGTAAAACATGAACTTTTTTGTAGAAAGTAAAGTAGGCCTGTTTCTTTAGAATAAAATATGTACGCAATGGAAAAGTTCGTTTTATACTGGGTCTGTTTGTATGTATATTTGTGTGATTTTTATCTGGGAATATGAATTATTATTTCAGGAAGCCGCTATTTGTGCTAAAAATATTTGCATAACTCGGCATAAAACATGATGTTGTTTTCCTTAGCATTGTATTCTTGTGGTTAAAGAAAATATGTGCTTCCCCAGTATATGAAGGTGATTTCAAGTGAAAATAATAGAATTTTTACCTTTCAACACGAGTTTGGGAAATGTTTAAATGTTTGTTTTTCTAGAACTTTGTTATTTGAAGTTGCTTTATTCCTAATTTAAAATGATTTTGAAACAATTCCTCTTTAAGTGAAATGACTCTCATATTTGGTAATACAAATGTGTCTTATTGCGTTTTTATATATCTTTGAAGCTGTTAATGTAGTGGTAACCGAAGTACTACATGTAGTCTATATTTCGGTGTAGAAATATTTGTTTATATTGTGATTTATTTATTGTGTTCCTTTTTTGTTATTAACGGGCAAATATGTTTTTATTTTGCTGCCTTTCCTTGTGATCCCCTTTACCTTATTTTTACGCGGCAAGTGGCAGCAAAATATTTTTTCTTCTCTTCCTAGTTATTACTGATGATTATGATGTTGTTGTAATGCCTGCATAGAATTTTACTTTCTTTTAGGCTGCTTTTTATGGTTTTTAACAGGCTCATCTTTACTTTATTTTATAATTTTTTTTCCATAATATTTTTGTTGTTGTTTGTTGTTAAATTAATATAACAATAACAACAATGGTAATAGCAATAATAAAAAAAAACTCCTATTGAAATTGTATAAAAATGTTAGAAGGCATGAGAGTTTATTTAACCACAAAATCCCTTAATTTTATATGAGGATATAAAATCATATTGCTGCTATTGTTGTTATTGCTATTGTCGTTGCTGTTATTTGCCATTGTTGTTGTTACAATAACAATAATAATGGAAAGGAGAAGATTTTTTAAGCATAACAAAAAATCCCTTATAAAATCAAACAAAATAAATACATGGAATGAATTTGAAAGAAGCATTTCAAAAAAAGAAAAGGCATAAATCCAAACGCAAGTGAATGTGGTGTGGTGGGTAGAGCTTTTAAAATGCAAATACTTTCCATACCGTAAATCATATTAAAATTCATAACAATATTGTTTAGCAATTTATAGGTGTATTAAAATTCATAAAATTTGCGTTCAATCAGCTACAAAATCTCTGGATTTTTATTTTTCATTTTAAAACCCTCAAACGTTTAAACCTTACCTGTAGGAGATGAGCACGAATATTAGTTTTGATTTGTATTTTAATTTTCCAGAGCGGGAGAAGGAGAGTTTTTATTCAGAAAACCTTAAAATTATTTAAGTTTGCAATTTCAATATAATCTTAGTGCTTTTACAGCTCGTTTCATAAGTAGTTCTTTTCATTTCTTTGCTCGTTTACTCTTTTTTCTTTGTGATTTGACGTGTATTGTAAGCTTCCGTTAAAATGCAAAATTTTTGAAAGATTTTTCCATCTTCTCTATGGTAGTAGTTGAACTGCATTGAAACGTTACAACTTCATTTCTCATGCCTGACATGGTTTTCATAACGGAAATCAACATAAAATTGAAATGATTTTCTGCCATATTTCTTACGTTTTTCATGCTTTGCTTTTCCTTTTCTTTCGTTACATTTTACTCTCTATTGATTCCTCAAATTCGTTGGTTTGTTTGTTTGTGTTTTTGTCTCATTTAACATGCATGATCAAAACTAAACAACGCAAGCAGTATAAAATAACGTGCAAAAAAAAAAAAAAAAAGAAAAACTCCCATATCCCAACAAACCCATATTTTTTATAACCCAAAGAAAGGCTGATCTAAAGTCAAAGGGGTACGTGCAACTCACATGTGTTTAACCATGACAATAATATTTTCGTTTCATTTCATTTCATACGTATGTATCCTTCTCATGGTTTATGAAAAAATATCTCTTTCTTAAAGAGAAAATATAATGATGTTTCCGTTTGGAAAATCTCAAGTTTCTACAAAAAAACAGAAGAAAGCAAAAGAAATCAAAATAATAATTCAGATAAATTGTGTGTGAGTATGTCAATCACAGCAAAGCCAAATAGAAAAAAAAAACAGATTTTCTTTTCTTTTTTTTATTTTTTTTTTCTGAGGAAAAGTGTTAACAAAATACTTCGTTATGTATTTTAAATTTGATTTTTTTTTCTTTCTTAAATCGTTATAAAATATGTGTTTGAGAAATTGAATGAGCACTTGTCTTCATTTAAAATGCATTCAATCATTTTGAAAATACTCTGACAACATTTTATCACTGCAGAAATCATTGCTGAATATATTAAAGGAAACATTTCTTTACGGCTATGAAAAGCTATTGCTATTCGAATACAAATTAAATGAATTTAATCAAAATTATTAAGGATATTCATAGTTACCGGATTTTAGTACCATCAGGTGTACTGTGCATTAGCCATCTTCAGAGTTCCCGTATATAGATTTCTGAATAAGTTTTTTGTGAATCTTTGGAACCAAATCTGTTTTTGGTTCTTAACTAAGAGTAATTTAAAGCTGAAATTCTATACTCTTACAGTTAAAAATTTGAATTCAGAATTCTAAACAGTAGGTTGGCTTAACAAAGTCGAATGATACACTTAAAAGCCGTGTATTTGTCCCTATAATTCTGATAACAATACAACATTGAATAACTTCTATAGAATGTGGATTAGAAAAGTTAAAATGCTCATAATGTTCAAACTTGTATTAGTTAACCTTTGGTTAAATTCAAAATGTTTCGTTAAAGAATTCATTTCATTATGTATTCCTTATCCAATTTATATCAGAGATATAACTGGCAATGGATGTATTAAAATCTTAAGAAGTAACTACAAAATATGCTTCCTTCAAAAGAAATGCAAATTCTCTACATAAAAATATGTTTTGATAAAAATCAAATCGTATTACTGCATTTAAACGAAATTTCTTTTTTCTTTCTTTCGTTTTTCCTGGTTAAAAATGAAAATGATGCAACCTTAAAAATTTCTTCTTCTTACAAAAAAAAAATGAAACTTTCTTTATAACAAATTTGCGTATGTTGTTACTGTTGCTGCTGTTGTTGATGTAACTCCTCTTGTAGCCGTGTATTGTAGTTTATAATCAAGATTTAATTTTCAAGACACTAACATTAAGGTAAAGTCCACAGGAAGAGGAGGAGCGAAAAAGGTAAATGTTGTTAAAGAGAAATAGCATCAGCCAGAGAAGCAACACAAAGTCTATAAACATTTTGAAATGAAGCCTTAGAGCAGCAGCAGCAGCAGCAGCAGCAGCGGCAGCTAAAAGATTATGGTCAGAAAAAGATTAAATAGCATTGGTATCCTGCAAGACAATACAATGCTCGTAACGAGTGTAACGAAACTCACTGTGATTGTGATTGCAGAAGAAACGTAAATGAAACCACCTCGTCTTTTATTATTTCTTTCTTTTGTAGTCATTACCATAGAATTTTCTTTTCCTTTACAGTTGTTGTTTATTTTAAAAATTCCATTATAAACGATCTGTTGTTGGTGTAGTAGTAGCAGTGGTAGTAGTAGTTGTGGTAGTAGTTGTATTGTTTCATAGCTTCCTAGCTTATAGTGAACGCACAGACTGTTGCAGCCAGCCTTGCATTGCATTGTGAATCGAGTCTGTCTGCTAGACAGAGCAAAAGTTGCCAGTGAGTTTAGTTTTAAGCTTAAATCACAGCCACCGCCAACTTTATTTATATACTCTGTTTCATTTTTCTTTTTCATTTTCTGTTTCTTTTTGTTTTTAATTTTATAATATCCTTTTCTGTTATTTTTGATATTTGGAAAAAATTAAAAAAAAAAGAAAAGAAAAAACGAGAAAAAAATTAGCCAGAAGTGAAGATGATGATTCGTGTTGAATGGAGCATCCATTAAATGAGTGAATAGATTTAGTTATTATCGCCATTAGTATTAACAAATGTTGTTGGCTTTTGTCATGCTACTAGTATGGAAATAAAGTGAAAAATGTAGAGACACAATTTTCCAAAAGTGTAGCAGAAAACCCAATGAAATTTTCAAGAGATTACAGTAGAATTATTGTTTTAAATTAAAATACTTGGAATTCTGGCTTAAAATTGAAATGATTGAATTTCTTAACTCCCTATGAATAATCTGAAAGAACCATTATTTCAGTGTGTATTAATTTTAGAGATTGTAGACAATGTTTGTCATCCTTCTTCTTTTATCCAAAGTTTATAGAAAAGCACAAATCCTTAATTTTCTGATATTTATTGTTTGATAAGCACTTTCTATAATAAAGTGTACAACACTTGTGATATTGAAATTTCAGAAAAGGAAGTACTATCATCTAAATTACTTCAATTACCAAATACTTTTGTGCGAATTACTTTTGTACTAAACTTCTTTGTTGATGCAGCTCAAGGCTGTTCTAACAATTTCGTAGGTAAACAGAGTTTTTACTGAGCAAGTAATCGATCGTCTAATCCGTTTTGTACTTACTTGTTCAGATCATGGCTGCACTTCATTTAATGCAGATTTCTTATAAGAACATTGGCTATAAATTTCTTCAGGACTTTGTCAAACATTTGATAGCAAAAGTGTAAATTGAAGTAGAAAAAGGAGAATGAAAATAGCGTATCACAAAAAGGGATTATAAAACTTCTATTAAAGTAAATAATTTTTTTTTAACTACCACAACTACTATAAGCTTAAAGTATGCAAGTATATGTGTATGTGAATGTATGTGTAAAATAAATAAGTTTTATACTTTTGTCATTTATCTTGGTTATAAAAGGGAAGTGCATAAAGGATTATGATTTTTTCCATTATTTTTTACACATTTCTGTACTTACTCTGTCTTTCTTTGTGCGCTATCTTTCATTTTCTTTCTCATTTTCTTATTCTTATAAGTACGTTTAATACATTTTAATGAATTTCCTAAAATAATAAAAGAGATTTCTCTTTAATTTTTTTTTACATTCTTATTAAAAATTATTTACAAGAGTGGGTGCGTTTGATGAGTGTATGTGTGTGTTTTCCCAACATACAATGTTTTTGTAACAATTTTGGTGTTTTTATTCTTAAACACCCATACACTTCTATACTTGTTGGCTTCTCTGTTGTATATCCTGGTTTGTTTCTGCTTTCTTATGGTCTTGTGGGCATAGACGGGGACTTGAGATTTGGATTTTTACTACACTTTCTTAAATTTTAATTTAAAATTTTTGCTTTTCATACGCTTAACTAAATTTTAACATCTAACTAAATGTTTTAATGCTGTGAAGAAAAGCTGTTGTGGATATCAAAAGTGATTGGATGACAACGAAGGGAAGAGAAGGGAAAGGAAGTGCCAAGAGTAGGAAGTAGAAGGAGAAGGTCAACAACAGATGGTTTTTCTAAATGTTAACGACTATTTCGACTACAATTTGTTAAGTATTCAAATACGCACTTACCCTCATACCCACACATAAATGTCCATATATTTTCTTGTGCAAGTAGTTAAACGGTAGTGGTTTGAATATTTTAGCTTAACCACCAAGGTTTTCTTCTTAGAAAATTTTAATATTTTATTTGTAATTTCTAGAGTTCCTTGTTTTTAATACGTTCATTCATTTATTTATTTATTTTCGGGTTGTAATTTTAATAGAACATCTATGGGAATAATGAGAAAAGTACATGGAGAATAAGAATAAAAAGACGCAAAGGCAGAAGCAGAGGTAGAGGCAGAGAAAATATTTATTTTGTTTTCTTTTGTAATTGTTAAGTATTAAAAGTTGATATTAATTTTAATAATTGAATATTTTACATTCTTGAAATGCTGTCGGCAGACCATGCCGGATATCCTTTGGGTATAACGTTGTTATGTTGTAGTGCAGCAGCAACAGTATTTGCCGTTTAAAATCATTTATAAACGTACAATATGCTGCTGTTATAGATTCACATGCCCAACCTAACGTGTGTAAAGGATAACAATCTCTATTAAAGTACACAAACATACATACATTTATTTGCAAATACATAAGTATGTTTCAGTAGGTAACAGAGCGTATTATACAGTAAAATCTCTGTGTATAGGATTGCTATCAAGCTCTTTTACAATTTATAAACTTCTAAGTTCTCTAGATCTGTGGAGCTATTCTTTACTTTTCCTACCAAAAATATTCACACAAAATATTAAACATTTACATTATATTGTATATGTATGCATATGTATGTGAAATTCTATTAGGAAACGTATTAAAAAGCTGGCAACATTTAATATATTAAACATCTTTGAAATTGAAATTGATTCAATATGGATCAATAGCATCAGTTTCAATATTCATCAACATATTCTATTACATGCTGTTTTAAGCCTTTAAGTTAAATTTATAATACAATCAAAATTTATATGGAATTCAATATGATTTGCATAAGAGGTTAATATTAAATTGTTTTTGGGGGGTTTTAGCCAGAAAAACCTTTATTTTTGACCAAAAATTAATTTCTAAAGGGTTTTGTGAAATTTTCCACAACAACAACAACAATTTCAAGGACTGTGTGACACAAATCATATAAATTGATTAGAATTAATTAATATTTTAGAAGCAAAAAATAAAAGAATAATACCTAATGGGAGTAATTTTAAGACTGAATAGATATGAATAGATGAAGAATATTGCTGGAAGATGCTTCTTCAGAGAGCTGTTATAGTGTATCAGTGGTATTAGAATTTACAAGAATTCTTATTTATATAACTTTCAACGGAATTGTCCAAAATAATAATAATAATAATTTCCTTATAGACTGCGTTCCTATCTCAAATATAGTTTGGTGGTATCCTTCTTAACGGATCTCTTAGTCAACTCTCCTTCATAGACTGGAACTTTTAGTAGGATAGTAGGACACCTGTGAAAGTTGAGAATGATTAATGTTTCCATACATTGTAATTTGTAATGTGTTTGTTAAAACAGAGCAACAAGATGGTGGCACATGTGTTTCGAGATTCCTGTTGAATTATCTTGCAAATTTTGCTTAAACAATGTCATTCTTCTTTAAATACATACGTCGAAAATAGACAATCTCTTCGTAAAACATAAAAATTCAATATCCATGTATAATATCCTATAATGGAAATTAATTGTAAAGGAAATAAAAATTTATTACAAGTTTAAAATACCTACCACCCTCCAAATTGATATGCATTTCCTTTATAAACATCCACTAATTCCCCGTATACGAATGTTGTTTTAACTCAATCCCAATTCCAATATCGCAATGTGAAATATAAAAACATTTCTGTGTTTTGTTTCACTTAAAATTCATAAAAATTTAAGAAGAAACATTTGCATTTTTCCGTTGATATTTCCGTAATACTTTTCGATTGTAATACACCTGATATGACAGCAAAAGTGGAGACCTTGATTTCACGGAAAACAACACGCGAATATAAAGTTAAAACAAAAAGGCAATGGATGCGTCGTGTAACAATTATTTGTGAAATTTTGGAAATTGTTAAAATACTGAAATACGTGAAGCGAAAAACGTTTTACAATGTTACATTCATTGTGTACATCAACCAGAGTACGTTTTGCAGTTACAAACTCAATGAACACAGGCATATTATGCGTATGGTATGCTAATACCGTTATAATGGTATATAATTTGGTTATATGAATATATTTTCATTGTGTATATGTGTATGTGTGCTTATTGGGTATAGAC
Organism: Sarcophaga bullata; assembly: GCA_005959815.1. NCBI lineage: Eukaryota > Metazoa > Arthropoda > Insecta > Diptera > Sarcophagidae > Sarcophaga > Sarcophaga bullata. Next base: position 99,110 of record QOCX01000174.1, read on the forward strand.
GTATTCACATATTTTGTATACGAATGTTTGCCATTTTATTTGCTTTGTTTGATATTTGCAATGCAGTTTAATTTGTTTTGCAACAAATGACAACCAAATATTCACGCACACTGTCAGTCTCTCTCTCTCCCTCTCTCTCTCTGTGTCTGCCCATTTATACGCACAAAGCATTTGAAATAAACTTGAACATTATTTTGTTTTAGTTAGGCTTTGTAAGTGCTGCCTGTCCACCTTGTCGTATCCTCTGTATGTGTGTGTGTGGCGAACTGACTGACTGCCGGCCTGTGCTCGTACATAAATTTGTGTATTGACTTGAAATTTTAATGGACTAAAATACTCAGACATGAATGTTAAATATGCGTTTGAAAGGCACTGCAGCGCATCATCATTGTCTAAAAGAACGTGGCTAAATTGTTAATTGCCTTAAAAATTTCATATGTAGTTTTATATAATTAACAATTTTCCTTGCATACGTTGTTGCTTTGCTAGAAATTTTTTTTTTCATTTTAAACAATTTCAATTTCAGTATATTCCAGTGAATAATATTTTGCTGAAATACAACCAAATTGTTGGCTTGCCCGTTGTGCTGCTGTCTCATTTGTCTATTTAAGTTTGAATTGTTGGTTTTGTAATTTATCTTTTTTTTTTCTTTTGTAGTCATTTGGAAAGCAACTTTAACTATTAATTGTACATTTATTGTATATAATGCAACATTCTTTTTCCTTCGCCTTTCAATACCCAACGCATTTCACTGCACTGTGAATACTTTTCGTTAACAACTCTTTGTTGTGTAGTTTGGCAATGACAGTCAGTCTGTTGTGATTATTTCAAAAAGTGTATCGACTCCCTTTTTATATTTTCAAGTTGAAATTAATAGAGAAATTTGTAAAGTTCGTTTGTAAATATTCCCTGTAAAAAAAATGGAAAAATTTAAAACAACAATAAAAAGCAAAAGAAAAAAAAAACAAAAAAACTGTAAATGTTTGTTAATTTTGTTGATGTAAAAGCGTTTGGCATAAAGTGAAATTCTTTATTGTTGCTCACAAGTTGTTGTTGTTGCTGGTGTTATTGTTGATGTTGCCATTGTTAATGAAGGGTATATGTGTGCGAGTGTCTGTGTGTGTGCGAGTTCTTTTGTCTGTGTTCTTCAGTCTGTGTAACAGTGCCTGTCTGTCTGTCTGTCTGTCTGACAACAATTGCCTTTTTATAATTAAATGATTTTCAATGCCAAGTGAAGTGTTTTGTAAATGTGTTAAAAGCTCAATGTTATTCTCAATAACATTGCAATGCACAGAGAGAAATTAAATTCAATTAAGAAAAAAAAAAAAAAAAAATTCTTACGAAATAATATTTAAAGCATCATAGTATTTGGCTGTAGAGCTGTAGAAAGCTATTGAAAGAGCTCGAAATGCAGCTGTTTTAATGGATGTCATTCATTAAAATTACAGGGGATAGTGTAATTGCACGAATTAAAATTACAATTAAAAATTTTCTTTTATTTTCAACAAATTAAGCTTAATTTATTCTCAGAAGTCCTCATATTCTGTCGAAAGTCTTATGACATGTTCGTTATTCACGACTGGCGTTTCACCCGGCAATATATGTGATAAAATCTTCAAAGGTTACATAAATGAAAATTTGTAAGCACTATTCTGCCAAGTATTTTGGCCCACTTCTGTTCAATACTGCGCTGCCGCTCAAAAGGTGCAGTATAGTATGCTCTTCTCTGATCCTGCAATTGTAATTTTACAGTAGTATCTCCAATTTTTTTTTAACGAAGCTTAGTTATTTCATTGTCATCCTATGACCCTATTTAGACTAGGTAACCAAGAATTTCAGGCCTATCTGCATAGTATTAAGCAATCAAATAGTTATTGTGCATTCATCATTAAGGTATACGAAGACTTCAACTTCTTACTATCCTCACCACATGGTTAGAATTCATCGGACCCAATAAGGTCATCCTGTTGGATAACTGCGAATCAAATAAGAATCCATCCAACATACCAATTATACTCTGGTGATACGCTTTGTGGCTCTGGCTGATTTAAAATGGAAATCCATATTTCTGCTTTAATTTTCTCCTCAGAATTATTGTTTCTTTGAGTGTAAAAAGTTTAATTTTTAATCAACAACAAGTTCACTTTTAACATTTCCTTTTTTTTTCTTTCTCACACTACGCCATATTCGCTCCCGCTCTCTTTCATATTTAGTGAATGCTATTCATGAAAAGAGGGAAAAAAGGAAAAAAGAATGGAAGTGTATTTCCTTTATACAGCACAGAACTTTGCATACAGTCTTAAATATTTTTGTTCAAACAGTTCTGTTGCAGGCCTCTCTTATAAAGTGTGAACTGTAATTGTGTGTGTGTGTGTGGTGCAATTGTGTTGTTACTTTTGTTTGTAGCTGTAAAACATTTACACGCAATTTTCAAGTGGTATGCAAATTATTTAATCATTTAAATTGGAAAATTGTTGAAATTCTACTAAAGATCTCATCTGTTAGGCTCAGGAGATGTTTGATTGTATAACGCTACCTTACAAAAGACTCTTTGACTAAATAACTGGCTCAATAAATGAATGAATGAATGTGTGAATAGATAAATGTGTGAAAGAATAAGCATATAAATAAATGTGTGAGTTTAAGAAAGATAAGCTGGCTATTTGATTCACTAAATGAGGGAGAGTCTTAACAGTGTGGCCTGGTTGACTGACTGGTTAGTTGGTTGGTTCGTAGGCTGATTGTTGTATCATTATTTGCTCAAGTGTCTGGTCTAGTTGCTTCCAAGTATTTTATTGTATTTCATACGTAGTATATAAACTCAGTTCTCTTAGTTTGCTTTTCATTTCTCCTTTTTTTTTTTTTTTGTTTTCCGTTTACTATCTTTTTTTTTGTTTTTTTTTTTTGTAAGTTGTTGGTAATGATGAAATCAACAGACCACCCGGTATTTTATGGTTTGTCTTAAAATATATCCTTTCATATGGTAGTACATAAGCTGAGCTATTTTCCGTCATCACTGTACAATGTACCTGCTATTTTCCTCTCTCTTCCCTATTGGTTATCACCATCGACTATTATAAAATACCAGGGATATGTTACGTATGCGTGTCTGTGCTTAACCTGGTTGGTTGTATTGTTTTAATGTTTAATACAATATTGTATCAATCTACGGGTTTTGTATTGTATTGTTTTATGTTTTGTCTCTATTTTGTTAACATCTATTCGGGTTTGTATCTTCTTTGATTGGTCTGTTGGTCTGTTTGTCTGTTTGTCTGTCTGCTTTTATGTCTGCTTGTGCAAATTTATTTAAATATTTGTTTGTGTTGTATCATGATTAAATTAAGTTGATGCAGTCTATTGTTTTTTGTTGCTTTTGTCTGCACTCTACAGTTCAGTTATATAAATACGTGTATCATCCTGCAAACATACAACACAGTCAATCATGTAAATGTTGCAAATTGGGTTTTTTGTTAGAGAAGCAATAATAATAACAACAACAACACTCTCAGTATATACAACAAATTGAATTGTATTTTTGCAATAACCTTCAATTTCTCTTGATTTCCCTTTTGCTACCTACTACTACTTATTTGCTTGTATTCGAGCTGTCTAACAGCAGCATACACCGGCAATAGCAATACAAACAAAAACAGAAAAAGGAAGAAATAGGAATTGTTTTGCACATTGACTAGAGCATAAAAAAGATAGGCAAACAAAGAGAAGGAGAGAGAGAGAGAGAAAGAGGGAGAGGGAGAGTGTGTCTCAATATAATCAACATTACATTATGAATAAATGTGTAAATATTTCATGTAAAAACACAATTCATACACGCAAACGTACATGCGTTTTGTTATTGTACATGTGTAAGTACAAAACGGTTTTTTCGTAAAACATCATTCATCTGTGTGTAAATGAGAGTGGGCGTGAGTGTTTGTGCGTAACTGAAGAATACTTTGACTTTTATGTCCAAACTCTTCCTGTTTCTACTGCTCTCAGAGTGTTTGTCGTTGAAGGGTCTTTGTTTATGCTTTTCCGTTCTGTATGAAGTCCTTTTTCCTTTTGTTTCCTTTAATTTTTTATGTTTTTTTTTTCTTTTTGTTTGTTTTGTCGGCTGTTTATACTTTGATGAGCTCGTGTTGCGACTGTTGGTTGTTATTTGTTGGTTGTCTCAAGAGAATTGCTTCAATATGTTGTTAATAATTCGGTTACACAGCAATTGTTGATCAATGTTCTACCATTCAACTGATCCATTAGAGTCCCATGCATACAGACTTATGAAAAACTCTGCGGTTGTGGGTTTATTGCAGCGCTAGAATTTAATCACAAGTAGTCAGACAATGACTGCAGTATGTTTGTGTTCTTCTTAAAGCTGTATATGAAATGTTTGTTATCAGTTTGCTTTTGTTTTTTGGCTCACATCCTTTGCAGATTTTTTTCAAATCTATTCTTTTATGCTTTATTCTATTCAATTGTAAACATAATGATGGGATTTAATGAATATTATTTCAGCCTTTTTTATTATTTTTATTATTTCATCTGTTTGTTTAAGTCATTCATTAATTTTTCTCTTTTTGTTATTAAAAAGTTCTATTTACCGCATAAGGTTTATTAATTTATGACAAAGACTATTCATTTTGTAAAGAGTTCTGTATAGGAAATGAATTTTACTTTATACAAGAATAAAATTGCTATTAGTAGTTGATAATTATTGAGAAATTTAGTTTTTAATACTGATTTTAAAATTAATTTAAGTGAAGATATGTTCTTTAATATATCTTTGGGAAGATGTGATTAAAATTAGATCAAAAAGACCTTATAATGCAGAATGCTTCATTGATTCTTTGAGTGAAATCGAAGGATATGCTGAAGATAATGGTTAGTTATCTAAAGTTAACACAATTTAGGGCTTAAATATATTTCAAAACAATGGAAAGATTTATAATTTTAAATTAAGCTGCGTTAATTTCATAATTTTATGGCTCTTTTATAACCTACCGAAGCTCATAAAATACAATTTAATGCGTGAATATAACATTTAAAGGACTAGATACAGAGAGAACGAGATAGAGAGAGATGGTGAGAGTGAGTAAGTGTGTGTGTCAGTGCGTTTGTAAGCAAAGGGTCGGTTTGATTGTATTAAATTTGTTTGCATTTCAAAGTAATTAATTGTACAAACATCAAAATTATTCCCCGAGAAAAAACGGCGGATGAGTTGTCAGCATGAGGCATGAGGTTTAATGAAGAGGTCACCTGACAATACATTCAATCGTTTTAATTAACAAAGTACACACACATTAAATATTTAATTGAGAGAAAAATAAAAATCAGTTAAAAAACAGCACAAAAAAATAAAAAAAAAGAACGAAAACGGAATGAAAATATTTGTCAAATAAAACAAACGCTGGCAAATGCCGAAGTAAATGGGAAATTATAATAAAAAATGTCTGTAAAAAAAATGATAAAGAAGCGGAAGAAATCCATTTAAATTGGAAATAATGAGTTGCCGTTCTCCCTTAATAGGAAGTTAAATATTTGCTGGTCAGAGAAGTCTCGTATTAAGCAAAGGGATAACGAGTTTAAAAAGCGTTTTTTATTAATTTAAAAGGATATGCAGCAGTTTACACGCATTAAATAGGGTGCGAGCAATAGGCAAACAAGAGAACGCAAAATTAAAAAAGGATATTAAAATAAATTAAGTGTATAAAAAGGAAATATAAATTATTTTTATTAGCTTAGGCTTTTATAGTTAAAATAATCAGCTTTTCACGTGGTGATACATTTGAAAAATATACTTCTGCGATGCTTTAATAGGCTTCTTGAGTTAATACTGCTATATGCTATAGCAATAACTGCTAACTTTCCTTATAGATCTGTTGTCTAGTCTTGTTCCATTAGTATTCCTTTATTCTTTGCCAATGGAGCTTAGAAAACTTTAAGCCTGTAAAACATTTTCTTTACAATCTTACAAAAATAATCGATTTTTTTCTGTCATGGCCTTGACGTTTTCTGGCGTATTTTAACAAAATTTCCAACCCAATACATAAAATAGAATAAAAGTGAAATAAGTTTATACGTTTTTTTTATTTTCAATATGCTTGCCGCTGCCATTGGCTATGCAACGAAACACTATTTAAGCCAGTCAGCCTACTCATTACGTGTTTTCATGTGGTTTCAGCTAGGAAACCTTCAACTGAAAAGCAACCTATTTTTTTCCCTTCTAATTTCATTCTATTTGCCATTTAAATTGTATAGTACTACGCACTTAAAAAATCGCATTAGAAGGGAAGGTATTAAATGAAAAAGAGAAAAAAAATTTTAATACGGCACTATTTTATCGCATATCTAAAATAGAAAAGCTCAACTATAAGTTGATTTTCATTAGAAATGAGAAAAAAAAAGGAAAACAAAAAACCAAAAATTCAAAAGGAAAGTACGTTTAAACTCGTGCCATTTATACGCTCATTTTAAAACATTTCAACAGAAATTTTTAAAGTTGCAGGCAGGCAAATAAAAATCCCACAGAAACCCAAATTGTATTACAGTTTAAAGTACTCGTATGGTTGTATAAGAGGCACAATAAAGAAAGAAAAACTGAAATTTAGAGAGAACAAAAAGGTTTAAAAAAAATCCGCATTTAAAAGTGGCTTGAGTTTTAAGACTTAAATGTTTCAGTAACAAATAAGCAAGAGTATGTATGTGTAGGTGGAAGTAGATGTGGTAAAAAAAGTTTTATTTGCAGTTTATATTGCACTTAAAAAACCGAAGCGTAATAAAAAACAAAAACAAAAACAAATTAAGAAAAAAAATTCTAAACGACTTTAAATTACGCATCAGTAACTACTTTTATGTTATTAAAGGACCAACATGTCAACCGACTATAGAAAAGGGGAACCTAGTTTTATAATTTATGTGACAAAAAATGGTGGGCAGCTTGAAAAAAAAAAAATAAAAATGAAACGCTGAAAACTCAACTTTAAAAGCTGCAATTCAATACCACCAGTTCGATAGAAGCCTTTAGCTGAGTTTTTTCTTTTTTTCGTTAAATTTTTCTCCCAAAATGACTCCAAAAGCGTTTTTATCGTTTTTAATAAAGCGACACACACACATTTTCTAGTTGCTTAACAAAACTTTTTTGATGTGGTTTCGTAGATGGAAAAGTTTGTCAATTGTTGTTGCTTTTGTTCCTATTTCATACCCACTGTTTGTGCGTTATTTTAGTTGCAACAACGTAACACTGTTGCTTGCTTGTTGGATAATTTTGTTGTTGTTATTTCATCCATTTTTTTTCTCCTACTCGTGTGATTTTGCTTTTGTAGTGACGATGGTGGTGCTAACAAATGCTGTTACATGAGCTCGCACTTGTACTTTGGAAAAACTAAAACAAGGACAAGGGCATTTAAACTAAACAAAAAACAATAAAACAACAACAACAACAACTACAGCATCATCAACATCAACGGCGACAACAAAACAAAAGCACAGCACAGCACTATACAGTTGGTTAGATGGTTGGTTGGTTGCTTGCTTGGTTAGTGAATAGCTAAAGAATGAAATAAACAAACAAAAAAAGTTTCTGTGAAATAAAATACATCAACATTAAACAAAAGAATCTGCAACAGCTACAATAACAACAACAACAACAACCACTACAAGAACAACAGCACATGAGTATGTATTTGAACAGCATAAAATGCATTTTTCTACTTTGCCACATCAAAAATATTTACAGCCTAAATCGGTTAAGAATTTTCTTATACTGCCTGCCGTTGCCACTCGAAATGTAGGCTGTTATTGTTGTGGCCCACAATTCTTTTAACAATACATGCAATCCATGTCATTAGGGTGTTGCCTAAATTTTCTAACCATTTAAAGTCCTTTTTAGAATTGAAAAATATTCTTGAACATCCAGATACAGTTTCATTCATCATATTTGCTTCATAGATAGGAAGAATCAGGTGCCAATCAGTTTGGACTTTAGGTGTGAACTAAATCGATATGTTAGGCTTGGCGTAACATATTTCCGCTCTCGCTGAGGCAACTTGACTGCTTCAGACGTTCCAATTTTTGATAGTACAGCTCTGAATTAAGAATTTCATCAAATATACAATAATTCAGTAAATTCTGCTTCGGCCATTGTATTCTCAAACTTTCGTTGGTACATAGTATTGACTTACTGTTCAATTCGAGCTGCTATCTGCACTGATTTTGTTGCGATTCATAAGATTTTTCCATTATATAAGGCGTGACATTCCGCTCCACCTGGGTAATGGGCACAAAGCTTTTATTATAGCCGTGTTCGGTGATTTTCATTATTTTATCGATGTTTTCAATACTTCGGCATACCAGCAGAATATATATCTATGTCTTCTTCTTTGTATACAGCCCTACTATTTTACGATAATTTTGCGTGTGGGTTTTCTTTTCCAGTTTTTTTTTTTTTTGTTGAGTTTAAAATATTTTTTGTTTTTAAGCAACCGCCAACTAAAACCGAAACAATAAAAGCGTTTTCAATTTCAAAGTCCCTGCCTTGTCTCATTAAAACACTTGCAGTTTCTACTGCTGCAGTAGCAACAGCAGCAGCTCAAACCTCATCAACATTTGCCTGGTAAATGTAACAAGTTTCTGCGAAAGTACTTGAGTGGAAAACTAAAAGAAACATTTGCTGTTGCTTGAAATAATAACAATAATAGCACAGAAACAGAAACTGAAATAGGAATATGAGTGAAAAGTTTTCCTTTTCACAATTCTTTTTCTTCTTCTGCAATTTTTGTTGTACTCTTGCCACATGCACTTATTTTTTAAACAAATTTTTTTTATTCTTATTTTGATGAATAACAGCAACAAACGTTTACAAATTGTGGCACCATACATACATACATACATACATACATACATATACAAATATTTAATTTAAAGTTATCTAGATGTTGTTGTTATTATTACTATTTTAAATGTGTTGCTTACAACAACAATTTTTTTTTTATTATTCAACTTGTTTGTTTACTAATGACAAAAATTTCTCCTGAAAAGTATAGTTTTCTGGTTTTAAGTTTGTTTCTGCATAATTTACTTGTTGTTGTAGTTATTATTATTATTATTGTTGTTGCTGTTGTAGTTGCTTTGCCTGTTAACATATTTCCCAGAGACGTACGCATTATACACTTACATACACACATGGATTTTACACTTCTGACAGAAATTGTAATTATTTGCTTCACAATCATATTGTGAGCAGCAGTTTGTTCCTTATCAAGGTTTTTAGAAAAATTTAATTTTCTTGTTTTCATTTCTTTTTTATTTTTTTGTTTTGTACCATTTTTTAATCCTTTTGTTTTTTGCCTTTCCTTATCTCTCTTTCTCTATCTCTGAATATACAATTATCAGAATGTCCATGTTTATGTCATTTTATCTGTTAACGTTCGTTTACATAGACACTTACGTAAATGCATAAACAAATTACAGTTGCCCATATAAACAATGAAACTATAACAAGAGGAGAGCCATCAGATGTACAATGGAGTTGAAAAATGTAGATAAAGATCTTATCCACAAAGCGGAAATAATAGAATATATTCCATTTCATTACATTATTTTTCTGCTGACCTGATCTTATAAAACTTTCTCTCCAATTATAATTAAAATAATTTTAGCTTAGGGAAGCACTTCTTAGTTGACACTTCTTGTCATGAAGGAATATTATTAAGAAAATATATTTGTATAGAATACAATCCTATCTGTGTTACAGAAAGTCCTTCGACGAATTTTTTTTAAGCCGCGTTTTTAACTTTTCGATTTTCCTTGTAAAATTTTCTAAGACGAACAAAATATAAATAATCTACAATACATTCTATTAAATAAATTTAATAGTTTTTATTTGTTTGTTTGTAACAGCAAATATTGCCCGCTACTGTTTTATGATTTTCATATCTTGGTATATGACAGTATTTATGTAGTTGCTTACATTTATGTTGTGTAGCAATTTTTCATCGCTTGATTTGTGGTCTCATTAAAAACGTGACAAAATGTCTGGTTTAAATAAGTATTTCAACCTGTTTCAACAATTACAAACCAACCCGTTCTCCTCTTCACTTTTTCTTCAGTCCAGTAGTAGCTGTAGGAGTAAGAGTTACTCAGTCTCTTAACCAAGTTGATGGCATTTATTCCTTCATTTTTAAATTACAAACTGGATATGGTTTTAAGAAGTATACTCTAGCATGCGTGTATGTGCATGTGAGACAAGGTAAAGAAAATGTCATTTTTTATTATATTACTTTACGTTTTATTATAACGCTGTAAAGTTTTAAACATTGTTGATGAATTGTGGTTACAAAAAGGATTTATATGAAGAACAATTCACAGTCACTCCTCTTATACATGCACACACGTAAACACACACACACTCGTACGTCAATTAAGAGTGGTAGCACCAACATCAGCAGCCCAAGTATATCACAACGTAAGCGGCAAAGAAGTGAAAATAAAATGTAAAGCAACGAGCAAAATATCAACAATATTTTCACCTGGTTTGCCATTGCCATTACTCTTGTATAGCATACAATTTACAACTTAAAACTCATATAATGCAGTTGATATATGTGATTGTTTTATATGAATACACACACATACTTACACACTTTTATATATGCATTCATGCTAACACATGCACAAACATGTGTACAAAAGTGATTGAAAAACTTTAGAAATGCTATTGTAGTTGTTTGAAATCTAACAAAAAAAAAAAAAATAAAAAACTCAGACACCCGCACACAAACACATATACAAACTTAAAGAAAATAAAGAGAGGTAGAGAATGTAAACGAAAACTCTAATCTGATAAAAGAGATTTAGTATTACAAATGTTTTATTGTATTATTGTTTTCTCTCTCTCCTTTTTTTTTTTTTTTGTCCTCTCTTAATCTTATTGTTGTTGTTAATTTTAAAGTAAAAAATAGATCTCTAACTAAAACCTAAGGAAACAGCACAAGAGAGAGAGATTAAGGGGTGGCTATGAAACAAATTCAACAATAATTCAATTCACTTACTCACTCGCTCATGTATAGAAGTATTTGTTATGAAAACTCCAATTAAGTGAATCCCTTTCTCCTTTTTTTGTTTTAATTTTTAAAATTTATTTTCTTTTTTTTTTTGTGTTAAATTAATTGTGCGTTTAAAATCCTTAACTAATTTTTTTTTGTTTTTGGGTTTTTATAACACTAACTCAAATTACTTTTAATTAAAATTACTTGTTGGTAATTGGATTATTTAGATTAATTGGATTTCTTTTAATTGAACTCATATGCCTTCCATGTTTCATATGATTCATGCAATAAAACGAAACGATAAACGTGTGATAAGAAGTTATTTTAAACGAAATTAATTACAACTGTGCTAAAGTGAAAGATAAGTTGTAGTCTTAAATTGTTTTAATAACAATGCAAAATAATTAAGAAATTATAGTTAATATCTAGAAATGTTTCTACTTTCTGAAATTAAAAAAGATAAATAAACAAACGTACACATTTGGGCTTTTTAATTGTTCAAAGCAAATTTCCATGAAACTATTCTAATTTCGGCCAATTGTTCAAGTCAGTTACAGAATTCTGATTAAATTAGTAGATAAAGCAGTTGTATTAATTTCTAAAAAGTTTTTGATGACAGTCCGCCATTCACTCTTGCTTCCAAATCTTGAACAAGACAAGTCTCTTTAGTCTTCTGACAAAAACTCTGAGAGTAAAATAAAACTGCTATGAAAGGATTTTCAAAAATTTTTCGTTCGGAATCGGAAATTAATACATAGAACGCGGGTGATTAGAAAAGCTAGGTCGTAATCCTAACTAAAGGTTTGTGATGGCCAATTAAGTAAGTTAGAAATAAAAACATAGAAAAGAAAACAATAAGAGTAAGAAAAATATGTGAAAAATTGTGCTTGGTATTCATTACATTTTGTGCACTTGCCTGCCTTTTGCTGCTTATAGTATTAAATTATGTTACAAATATGTTGCAAATATTTCACATTCCAGGTATTTTCCATTTTATTAAATTACAAGTGTTTCCAAGAAGTTTTTAAAAAAAATTCTGGAGTTCAATGACTTTACAAAGATATTTCTTAAGACTTTCCTTTATTCAAGTTTGTAAAATGATATTTTGTCCCATAAAACCATATTAGATTGTCATGTGCGACAACAAAATCAATGACCTCAATGGCATAGAATTTACCTGACTGGAATTTACCTGAAACGTATGTTGTCTGTTCATCTACGGGTGATATTCTAATTGGCCAAATTGAAATTGTTGGTTTTGTTTCTTTGTTATTCTTTTTAGATGACATTTCTTACCGCTTTTCTTATTAGTGGTTTGAGGACCAGATATCCTTTAGATAAAAATAACAATCGAATGAGAGTGTAAATTTGAATTTTTAATGATAGACATTAGACATTACACCTCAGACACAGCTTTAATAAGTTTACCATGACGTATGATTAATATAAGTTTGTATACAATATTACTCATCCGCACCACAGCACTGTTCTTAAATGTTTACTTTAAAATTTTTGTATTTTTGTTATTAAATGTAATATTTAGTGCAACGAAATTGAAAGAATTTATTATTTTTGGGTTTTTGGGTTATCATCATTATCATTATCATTATCATTATTATCTTTGTTGTAATTTTTATACGTTTCTAGTTTCAAATTAAATTTTCGTTCTTTAGTTTATACCTCTGAGACATTTTGTGTTACTGCAGCTACTGCAAAAGTTGCAATAGCAGCGTTAACTTTATCAATATACCGCTTCCTCATTCTCTTTCTTTTTCTGTCTTTCTCTTTTTTTTTTAAGTGGGGAAAGTTAAACCTAAAAAATTGACAACCAAGCATCATTATTCTTATTTCTTTCTCTAGAGTTTTTTTTCCCTGACATTATTTTTTTCGTGCGCTTTTCCTTTTTTTTTTTGTATTTTGTTAAGACTAAAGTTTTTAATTACATTACACAAGTGATGGAGAAAACAAAAAGTAGAAAATCTCAAAAAACGAAATTGGAAAACGAAAATAAAAAGAATTGCTGCCATTAAAACGTTACAGTTATAGTTGCGAGAGCAGTTAGCAGATAGTTAAGCAGGTTGTTCCCTTGCTCGATTTGTCTTTTTGTTTTGACTGCGTGTGATTGAATGTGTACTGGTGTATTAATTGTGCATATTGGTGCTGTCAAGCTGAAAAGCACTGGACAAAGTTTTGCTTTCGTTTCTTCTTCTGCTATCATCCTATGCTTTGTCATGTTTCCTGTGTTTTTGTCTCCTTAGTCTTTTTTTTTGTCATTTTAGGCAACAAGTAATTGACACAAATCGATGAGATATATGTCAAGGTAAAAAGTTTTTTAGTTTTTCTCTGTTCATTTTATTCACTTCACTTGATGTACGAGGTTTTAACATTCAGCTTTTTATTCATCTATCCATCCATCCATGCATCCATCCATCCATCTATCCATCCATCCATCTATCTATTGTGTTTTCTTCTATTATGCGCCTTGTACTTATTTCAGGCTTTATTGTCTTTAATTAAATATTTTAAATACATTAAAAAAAAACACAGTAGAAGCAAGAAAACTGCTAAAAGAAAATCAACAACAACGAGAACAGCATTGACAACAACAAACGCTAAGGACAACATTTACGAACAATGACAGACAGTTGATCCTTTAGAATGAAAAAAAAATAACAGCAGGGCAAGTGTATAAGATATTGAAAACATGTCGAAGCAGTGGTATGATGGTGCAGCAGCTTCAATAAGTATTTCATTTTGAAGTATTTCTTCTCGGGGAGAGAAAATAGTTTAAAGTATCGTATGCACAATATAATTAAATTAAAAAGAAATAAGTAAAGAAACAAGAGAAAAAAATTAAGTGACAAGATTAAGAAACAGTAAAAAACAAAAATACAACAGCACTAGCAATAACAGAAGGCAAAAGATATTCTTTAAAACTGCAGCACTTACACTTTACGTTTGACAGTAACATGACTAAAGCGGGAAAGCAAGAAAATAAATTAAAATAAGAAAATAATATTAAAAAAAGAAAAATAAGATTTAAATCTTTATTCAAATTAATTATAAATTCAAATTAAAAATTTATCTTTTTTCCTGTCAAATTAAAACTCGAGTAACCATTTGTTACTCCTTTAACTATAAAACCAATAACATTTCTTGACAGGTGACTGACCAACCATAATTGGAAAGAAAAGAAAAATTCCATTATAAAAGGAATATATTTTCAGGACGTAAGTAAGAAAAGACATGCAAGAACATATTCAAGAAACGAATTCATTAATAACTTTTCAATAATCGTTGAAGTAAATATGATTAAAGAAACATGATCTATACATACGGGTTTAATAATTGCTTCCGAAAACCATTCTCTACCATTCTAATCCCTTATTATAGAAATGATTTCTCCTCTACCTATCATTATGATCCATAATAATACGACTGACACAGATTACATTTGAAGAATTTTATTTCATTCGTATTATACTGGCATGGCCCAATTTGTCTTATTGTGTTGACTTAACTACTAACAGTCTGTAATTATTGAAAAATTATATAATTTTCTCAGTGAGAGACTTAACACTTGCTCGTATGTATGCCGATATGTATGTTTCTTACTTTCAAATACAATTTAATAATTTTCAATGTCTGCCTGTGACTATTTTCTTTGTGTGAATTGCATGTGAAGACAAAAACTCATTATTAAATAACACAATTTTACCCATACACACATGTATATACATTCAGAGAAATACATGTTCTAGGCTAATGTATGAAAATATCATTTAAATGTCATCTTTAGCTTTAATGCCGGTTGGAAATTTACCAGAGAAGTGTTGTTTTTAAGCAAAAAGTATTTAATGATAGTGTTGAGTCCAGAATTTGTTCTACATTGAGTAATATGGAGGAGGTCTTCATCATCTTCTTCATTTCTATAGCAAAAGGTGGGGTTTTATATATTGAACATATTTTTTTTTTCTAAATTTATGGTGTGACGAACATCTCAGGATCCGTCTTAGCGGGACAATAACACAAAAGAAGCCCTGCCTAGTTCTCTTCTTATTTGTTGTGCATCCAGCACCCAGGATCCTGACATGTGATCTGGACAGATAAAATATGAATGAAACAAAAACTCATGCTGTAACTTATTAATGCTCGTCCACCATAAAAAAGTAAACAAATTGATACATAATTCAAGTTTAAGCTTAACCCTGCTAAACATCATGTATTTCACAAGAATATAAAATAACAATAATGTTGCCAGGATATCAGACAGCTTGCTTAACTTAAAGCCAGTTTCATTACTTAATACCTAAAGCAACAGTAGTCTATTGCCAAATGTATGTTTCAATATTCAATATTTTTTCCCCTAAAAAATCTAAGCTACAGCTTAATACTCATCATCATCATTTAATGTAAAGCCTAACAAAGCTTTAGAAATATTTTTATTCACTTGGTTTTATTAATATTGTTATGATTCTGAATTATAATTATCCCTTTAAGGGGTCATATTCAAAATGTATTATCTAATTCCTTTATAATTCCATTTCATCAATGTTTATAACTTTTGCTAAATCTAAGCTCAAGTCGTTGTCAATCTGTTCATGGTCGATAGTAAAAAAACAAACAAATACAACAATGTTTAGTTTGATAGCAGTATTAACATTTACAATCAAGTTTATTTCAAATCCTAGTTTTATAAGCAATTTTTATCTAAGCATAGTTTATTTTTATATGCTAAACTAAGATTAGCCTCTCAAATTTTTATGCCCAATAGATTTCATAATTTCTCATAACATTACCAATTTCCTAATGGGCTGAGATATACATTTATACAGTTTGCAAGGCAGTGACAGAGACAAAGAGTGAGAGAGAGATATATATAGAGTGTGGTATGGTGTCAGTGTTGTGTTATGTTTAAGTTCCAATATTAATATGTTTACAAAACATTTTTCTATATATGGAAACAGAAATATTCAACACTCACACTCACTCTTTCGTACAGTAACACACCTTTACAACGTTAAGTATATTTTGACACACATACATACATACATATATACCTTAGTATATGAATCATAAAATTCATGAACATTATTTCTGTAGTTTTTTCTTCTTTTGCTTCTTCTGTTTTTTGCTCTCATTTATGCTTTTGTTTGTGTTGCCTGTTAAAATTGAGGTTAATAGGTAGCAACAACAACAATAGCAACAACTAATATATCGGCATTATAATAACTTTATACTCAGTACTTAGCCAGAGAGAGAGAGAGAGAAAGAGAAAGAAAATAAAATGTGTGTTTAGAATACAATCAGAATCGTACATTTGTACATTTGAATCTAAAACCTAAAAGTACCTGTGTAATGTTACAAATACACCATAATCAGAGTTCTAGATTAACTTCCCGTTTCTTATGCCAAGGTAAAAATCCTTTAAACAACAACAAAAACAATAAGAAATTTCATAAGAACTAATACTACTCTTCTCAGTTACACACGCACACACACGGACATACACATTTATTGTACGAAAAAAGTACAATCATAAAAAATATCTTTGCAGAAATGGGAAAAATGAACAATAATAATAAGTTTGTTTCTTTCTCGCTCACTCTCTATCTATCTATCTCTCTCTCTCTCTCTCTATCTGGCATACATTGTAACTACAGTACTCAGTGTTTTGTATTAGCAAAGCAAAGGAAAACAGAAAATGAAGGGAACATTTTATATAAAATGCACTGAAAAAGAGCACAATGATTATATTCCTTTTGTGCTTTGTTTTGTTTCAGTCTTTGAATGCCGGTGTGAAACGGTATGGAGTTGAAATTCAACGAATCTCTGAATTGTATCTAATTGTCTAGATTTTGCTCTCTGCTGCTGCTACTGCTGCTTGCTCTTGATTCTCTTTTTCGTATTGTTTTTTTTTTTTTTTTTTTTTGTTTATTATTGGGGGGGGGCTAAGAAAGGCCATAAACCATTCATGCTCCAAAAAACACGACATTTGCATTGTCTTTTTTGCACAACATAAACAAGCAAAAGTAAAAACTGACTGAAAAAAGCTAAAAAGCTAAAGAAAGAAAAAAATATTACGAGTAAATGAAAGAAACTAAAAAGGAATAAGCGTAAGATTTAAAGTATGTATAAAACAAAAACAATAACAGCAAAAAAAGAAAAGAAAACAAAAAGAATTGCTAACTGCCACTTGCACTTTAATTCATTACATCCGTTTGAGTCCAATATACGGACACATTTACACACATTTGCACACGTGTTTAAATATTAGCAACACACACGAATACACACATTGCATACATATGTATATATGTATGTATGTTCTTCTAGAGTGTAAAGACAATATATAACTGCATATACTCGTTTGCCGGTATGCTTGTAAGAACATTTATAATCTACAATGCAGTAGAAAATAAAAAAGCGCAAAAAATAGAAGAAAATACAACAACCATAACAAAAGAACAAAAAAAAAAAACGAAGCAAAACAAAAACAATATAATGGAAACATTCATATATTTTCCTAGGCACACACTTATATACATACATATGTATACGTCCATACATACACACTTTTATACTATTTACAGGACAAGTATAGAACAATAAAATAGCAAAAGGTGAAATGTGTGTTACTAGTAGTAGTAGTTATTATAAAAGTATACACATACACATACTCGTACATTCGTATGCATAAACTCGAGTTCACTCTCATTTATAAATCAATACACCAGCAAGAAAAACGTTAGTAAAAGAGTAAAACAGTGTTGTACAACTTCTGGAAATCGAAATAGACCCTTTGGAAGTATACGAAAATACCAAAATCTCTTACGATCACAGTCGTGTAACAACAAGTATTGTTATGTACTAAGCCGTGGATTAATATAAAGTTAGTGATTATTATTAAATTTTTTGTTTGTTTTTTTTTTCTTTTGTAGTAGTTGTACTAATCATTTTTATCGAGTGTATGTAGTTTAGTTTCGGTTATTTTTTTTGCAAGCCTTTTTTGTCGTATTTGTGCGTTTGTTTATGGATTTGTATGTCGCCAGTGTTTAAATGTTGCTACGTATACGTAACGTAGCACCGACATTTAACCAACTTCAATTATTGTACTTTCTATAGGTGCTTGATGCATGTGTTGGTGTGAGAGAGAGAGATGTGTTGTGTCTCTTCTATGCACGTTTTACGTTTGCATATGTATAGGTGTGTGTATGTCCTTTTTTTAATTATAGAACAAAAGCATTGTTTGTTTGTGACTGTAAATATACAAGTGTTTGTGTTATGTGAATGGCATTGCTACCAATTAGTGTTAACTGGCATTCATGCTATACAGCCCCTCATTTTTTATTTCTTGTGTTTCTGTGTTTCTGGTTACGTACGTATGCGTACCATTTTTAATATTTTTTTTTCCAAAAACACTTTGTTTAAGGACATTTTCGCTTTATGAGTGTCTAAACTCTGCTCTAGACTCCAATATTTTTAAATACTTTCACTATTAAAATTTAAAATTCTTCCAAATAAAACCGATGTTTATTTTAAATTGAGCATAGGCGTTAAAACAGTGTAAAGAGTTTTTGGTTTTGACTATTGATTTTCTTTAATTAATTTTGAAAAGAAAGAAAATTGTTTTCTTTTAAGTTTTTATAGTTCTCTTTCTTTTTTTTTCTATATTTTGCATAATGTGTACAGAATTGAAAAAAATGTTTAAGACTTTTCTTGCGCCTTAAAAATATACGTATTTTTTTGTCTTCTTATAATGAAACTTCGTACTTTGTTTTGAGGTTAGATTCTTGTTAATCTTTAAGGCATGTTTTCTGTTCTTAAGTTTTCTGCTTATCCTTCTTCAGTTTTGTTTTGTTTTTGGTGTTTCAATGGTTATGTTTTTAAACCGCAATTCCTTAAGGAAATGTTAATAAAAATTTTCTTTCTGTCTAAAATGCACATGAAGGAGAAATTCAAGAAGTAGAAGAGTCGAGTGCAAAAAGAAAAAAAGAGAGAAGAATAAGAAAGTAGTTCATAAGTTGCTGTTCTCAATTTTATTACTGGGTTTTATAAATTGTAAAACTATGCAGAGCTGTTTTTTTTTCTTTTTTCTTTCATATGCTAAATAAAGGCAAGGTCAGCTAATTAGTAATAGAGGAACAGAAAAAATATTTATTTTAATAATTAAAAAAAAAAAAAATAGAAAAAACTTAAAATTTTAAAAATACCAATCATCAAAAAACTATCCATAATTTGTTTAACTAGTTAGCTGATCTCAACTGTATATGATTGTAAATTTGTTTGTAACTACTTGTGGTTGTGTTCTATGAATGACTATGTATGCATGTTTGACTGACTTGTACGAATGAAAGAATGAACGACTGAATATGTTTTGAATGAATGGAGATCTGTTTTTTTGTAAAACTGTCAGCATCATCAACATGGTTGTCTTCGTCATTTCCCATGTTTTAAAAATAAACTTACCCTTGAGTTTGTTGCATTGGGGACCATGGGATTAAATGCAAGAGCTTTTTACTGCATCTTGAAGAAAATAATAAAATGTATGAAATAAATCCCATATAAAATAGAAAACGAAAGAAGAACAGAAACATTTCTTGTGTTTGTTTTATTTTATTTTTTTTTATATGTTTTATATATTTTATTTAATCTACATGTATACAATCAAATTCAAATACAAACTTACATACATCAAATGTGCCATGTGATGAATCATGCTTACAGCTACGTGTGGAATAATAACAACGAAAACTAGATTGGTTGGGAAGAAAACTTATTTGCTTAGGACTTCGAAGGTACATTTGATTTATTATGTATGGGAATTGTTCAAAACTGTAGACCTGGGTTTCAATATCTTGATCATTTTGGTATTTCGGTGGGAATATAAAGAGTGCACCAATTTTGAATTACACGAATCTCGTATAGCATAATTTCCCCAAAGTATTCGTTAAGCGCTGGCAATGAAAGTTTCTCCGAATATTCAACACTAAAGCAGAGTTATGTTTTTGACTGTAATTCCTTGTTGCTGCAATTTTCCATACGCTAGTGCATGTTGTCCAAATCCATTTGAACTGTTTTCAGATTTGTTCTGTACGTCAAGAACTCATTTAATAATCTCATAGAAAGTATCTTTACATGGCCCTATACAAAATAATGAAATGAATTTAATATCTGCTCTTATTTTTCTCACTGCTGTACTTGTGGGTATTGCATATTTTGTAAATAGTTTTCACTTGCCTGTGTATATGAGTGTAAATTGCAGATTGTAGAGTGATAGAGAGTACTAAAGAGCTGGCGAGAGGGAGGGTACAGCAGAACTTGAGTATTACTTCTTGTCATCATTGATGTTTTGTTGTTGTTTTTATCACTATTATTTTAAATATACTCACCATACACTTGTTCCCATGGAGAGAGAGAGAGAGAGTGAGAGCGAGAAAGAGAATCGGTTCTGTTGTACTTACTTTTTGGTGTCTTGTGTTTAATTTTAATGAAACTTGTACTTGAGGTAAACACACATATAATTTCTAAAAGACGGGATGGAAATTGTAAAAGAGAGAAGAAATTGCGTGTGCAAAGAAATGAACCGTATGTGCGTTTGTGTATGTAGAATTTATATTCACACTGGCATTCCATATCTTGCCAAAACTATGTTCTATAAGTTTTTCATTATAATAATACTTGCAGCAACATACATGTGTATGTACATATGTATATGTGCATACATATATCTTGCGTTCAGTAATTGTGTAGGTAAATGCAGTTTTACATGTGCATTGCTACCACATATATGGAAATTATTATATAAATTTTATTTATATGTATGTCAGTGTACATTTGTAGTACATGTATTGCCATTTAAAAATTATATAAAATTATTAAAATGTAGGTCAGTGCAAAGACAAAGATAAAAACAATAATAACACATAGAAAACTTTATCTAAATCCATATTGTATAGTAAAGAAGAAAATTCTTAAGGGTTTTACTTTTCTTATAACAAAATAAGCTTTTGTGTTAAAGATAACAATGTTTTGCTGTTTTAAAATGATAATTATTTAATATTTATTAAATAAAACTGTTGTGGAAAATCCTAAATTACAAATTTAATATTAATTTTCTTTAATTTTAGCATTTTTCATATTGCAAGTATTGTGGAAAGCAAGAACAATCGAAATACCCTAAGGTATGTATAAACTCTAATGTTAAATTTTCTAATTTATTTCCTAATTTTGTTAACATGAACTAAATAATCACTTATAAGATTGATCCTTTTAGTTTTTAATTTTTAAATTTGTACAAAAATTTATTTCATTTCCCATTGATTAAAACTTAAAGCCACTTTCCGTTTGAAAAACAAATAAAAAAAAAATTTATTTTGTCATCGTATGCCTGAGATTTATATTGTAATTGTAGGCAGAGATGAAAAGAAAGAGAGAGAGATATATGTTGAACACTGCTGTATGTGGTATTTTTGAGGTCTTTGTGTTTGTTAACCGCACATAACTTTTCAATTATTTTTCAGTTAACCACTGTGAAAAAAAACCTCTGTGAAATTTATTATAAAAATACCAAAAATAGCATGAAAATTATTTATTGCAAACACCAAAATTATATTGCCTGACTGCCTACTACATCTACGTATACGATCAAAAGCAATAAATATGGTGGTTATGGTGGTATTTGGAATAAAAAAATTTCCAATTTTTTGTTATTAATTTGATTACAATCAAATTAAATTATAAATAATCTTTAAATCTGTTTCCTAGTTTTTTCTTTTAGCGTAAATTCTTTTATCTTTTATAATTCTATTGTACATTCTTCAAGTAACACACAAAAAAAACGCGGAAAAATTCTATTGAATCGTTCACTGTCATATGCCACAGTCGTCATATTAAATGTTTTATTTACGCTGTTCTTATTAATGTTTTCACAGTCACTTTTTTCTTTCTTTCTTTCTTTCTTTCCCATTTTTTTTTGCATTATTATTTTACGTTTTTTAACGGATTATGCAAAATTGGTTTCGCAAATATTTATGTGTTGAAACAACATCAACAAACAAAACAAGAAACAAAAAATGAAAAAAAATGTAAAAAAGAAATGAAAAAAAATTAATTAATTTTTCCAACGAATATCAACTTTTACAAACACTTATAAATACCACTCGTATACATATGCAAGTATGTGTATAAACACTTGATTACTTACCACTACCAATGCAGTTGTTGAAGAACAGTTGAAAGCAATAATATAGAATTTTATTTTCTGTGCTTCTGCATGCTTGTCATTGACAGGATTATATGCAATAGACCAGGATATAAAGTAATTACCTGTGGCTATGTTTTATATTATAAGACATATGTATGACCAAGGAACTCCCACCCTATTTGTTTTCGCTCTAGTTCAGCTATTATGTGGGTATCCTAAAAAAAAGTAAATTTAGTTTGCGTGTTCTTTCACTTTTCTAGATAGGACTCTCTCCCAGAATACGGTCTGGATCACGAAGACTTTACCATATGTTGTATGTAAATTTTGATACATGTTCCATGATTTAAATAATACATGAACCATCACACAAAACTTATTTCTTGTAGTGTCACATACCAGAGTCTCTAATTGTAATCGAACCCACGACCCTCACGCTAATAATTTACAGATAAAAAGCATAACAAATTATCGTATTGTTTTTTATTCATAAAATTCCATGTGCCTATAATATTACTCATCACTGCACTTTACAAGTATTTATTCATTTCCATTATGGTTATAATTGAGGAAAATACAAGTAAATGTGTGTGTATTTGAATATGCATGTCTGTATTCATGTATTGTATATTACAATGTGAGAGTGTGCAAGAGTGTGAGTATGTGATTATTTTTTATTTCATTTTTACATCGATTTTTTATTTTTTGTTAAACACTTTGTTGCTTTACAGCAATTAAAAACATAAATTCATTGATCATCACACTCAAACAGTGACATACATACACACTAAAGCACACTCTTCTTTTACACACACACACACATACACATACAAATAAACAAATAAACTGTCAAACATTTACTCATACTAATAATGTTTGCATATGTATGCATATATAGAAATATGTGTGTGTGTATAGTGGTGTAAGTATTTTTATTGATATGGCATTTTTAACATGACAAAAATTGTTGTTTTTTTTTTCTTGTTTTCTCCTCCTCCTTCTCTATCTCCAACATTCATATTTTTGGTTTTTATTTTTTTTACTTGCATATTTGCTTGTCTTTACCAATACATAGAACCTGTTGTATAATAAACCACTTACATGTATGACTCTGTAATATTAAAACGGAGAGAGTGAGAGTGGAAGGAAGAGATTATATGGGAGAAATAATGTATGTTGGTCATTCTATGAAAATAAAAATATGCAGACAAACATGTCAATATGCCACATTCGTGTACATATTTACATATTGGTTGTGTATTTTCTCCTTTTTTCCCTTTGTTTTGGTTGTTGTTGTTGTTTATTTGTTTTTATTTATTTTTATTGGTAGGCAGGTATTAACTTGGCACTGCAATTAAAAGCTCAAATAAATGGAACAAATTTTATTATAAACACAAGTGTATTTATTGTTAAATATTCTATAAATTGCATATATGTTATACACATTCATATACACACAAATGCACTTGTAACAAGTAGCAAAGCCACAATTATTTCTATATGTATGTATGAATAAGTGTGTGTGAGTTTTCTGATTGCAACATGATTGATTGTCAATTGATAGTTTGATTACAAACATTCAATCAGATAAATATTTATGTACATGTGAGTGTGTGTTTGTATATGTGCAGGTGTATGTGAGTGTGCATTTATAACAACATTAACAACAAAATTTTGAGTAATTTTTTTTTTATTTACGAATTCATTTAACTATTGCTTAGAAAAGGATTTGTTTTACTTGTATTTTGCATTACTATTGCACAAACACAAAAAAAGATTTGTTTTCATTTTGTTTACATGTATTTGAAAATAACATTGATTTGTTGCTGTTGTTATTGCTGTTATTGTAATAATTAAATTGCATAAAACAACATTTTGTAGGAATTTTCTAACTGAAAATACCGCAAAATTATTTAAGGATTTTCTCCAAGTTTGTTGAAATACATTTTGAAAATTAAAAAAATAAACACAAAATCAA
>QOCX01000174.1:123345-143974 GCA_005959815.1 Sarcophaga bullata
CAAATACAAACATATAAATTTAAATTTACAGTATTTGAAATAAAATAGTTTGTTTTCCCATGACCACAATAAATTGAGGAGCTTAGGTTAATTGAAAGTTCTTTTAGTGTATAACCAACCTAACTGTTGGTTTTTTAAATTAAAAACAAATTACACTGCACTGTAAGTACATCAAATATTCGGAAAACACTACCAGTACAAAATTGCATTATAAATAGGCTTTCAATATCAAAAAGTAAGCAAATTTTTATTGCTCTATGAGGTCATTTACAAAATAATGATCTTCCCTTTTAACTTCATTATGTCAATTCGTCTAAAAATAATTAAATTTTTATTATGTTGCGAAATTTGAATAAAAACTGATGCTATTCTTATTGAGTCCTATAAGATTTAGTGCGAGTAGGCTATTGTTTTTTCAGGTTTTACATGCCTTTAATAGTCTGTATCACATGTGATAAAAGTCGGTTTCTATTTAACTTTTTTTACAATGAATTTATTTTAACGAATTAATCTTTTTATATGTTAAACAAGATATTAGATTGCTGAATGCTCTAACTAAATTACGTTCAATTTTACACAACGTAGGACTACATACATCATTTATAATGCCTTACGGTTTCAGTCTAAAATAATTTTGTTGATCAAACTTTCATTTCAATTAAAGGCTATGGTGAGAATATGGTTCTGGAATAAAAAATCATCAAAATATCTTGATGTTTGCTGATTACAAAGCAAACACTTTTGTTCATATCCCATACCTCTTTTTTTTAGAGTCACTGTTTTTCAGTTTTCTGTAGAAAATGTTCGAATTAAATTGTCAAAATTAGGGATTCATTTTTCTATATTCAACTCATACTTCCGTTTATAGTTTACCAAATTGAGTGCATATGTAATGAGTATATGTATGTGTGCCGAAATAAGTGTGTATCTGCAATATTTATATAGTAAGTCTATCTGTTCGCAGGAAGTGTCTTTCCATTATGTTAGTGTGTTACATAAGTTGTTACTCTTTTTCGATTTATTTTTATTTTTCGCCAGCTCTTCGTATCTGTTTTGTTTCCGTTTTCATAATATCTTTACAATTCAATGACTTCTTAAACGCGCCAAACATACATTTTAATAAGAATTGCTATATCATCGCCAATGCCAACCAATGCCAACCAATGCCATTCATTCATTCATTCATTCGTGCCCATAGATTACATAACCACACAGCCAAACATTTGCAGCCAGGCAAATACCAACTAAAGTCAGTCATTTAATATTTTTCCTTCTTTCCTCCCGCAAGGAAGTCAGCATGGAGAGTTTGTGTCAATGTGCGTGGCATGACAAACAACCGCAAAATGAAAGTGGATGAAAAGAAAAAAAAAAAGAAGCCATAAAAGGCAGAGAATAACCACTACATTATACAGCCCACACTTTCAACGAATTTCACTGAGTGTATCTGTTTGAATCATATTTTCCTTTATAAATTATTATTTTCTTTATTATTCTTATACGTACGACTGACTAGAAAGAGTACCCGCCTGGTAAAGTATAAGAAATAGAAAGTCCCTGGTAAATATCCTAGTGTACTGACTTGAGTGCACTTAGATGGCAGCTGTGAGCAAATAAGGAGGTAAAATTCTTTTAAATTTGAATTCATGCTGCATAATTTAAAGTTATAGCTTAACTACAATATGACTCTCTCTCTCTGTGTGTGTAGAAATACATTGAACGGAAACGGAAGCCTACTGTAAAGATGATGATGGTGATGATGGTTTGGCTAAAACATAAATACACATACTGTGACGGTCTACATAGACAACAACACACTGTTATTATATTCTTGACAATAAAATAAAAGAGGGAAACAAAATACTATTTAGTTATGGAAACTGTAATTTCTTAAATTCAGTTGTATAACTTGTTCTGAGCTATAATATCTCAACGTTGTGTTAGAAAGCAAGCAGGATAAACTAGACTCTTTTAAGCAATGCTCAGAGATAAGAGTTGAAGTCATACATAGGATCTATACAGCAATTTTTAAAACCGTTACACCTCCATAGTTGAGACGAGCAGCTCTCACTTTAACTGGCATTCGGTTAAGACATATTACGACTGAAATGAGAGAAAGGTAACTGGGAGCTTTACAGGACAAAGTGATGCCAGAACACTGACCAAAATTGGAATCGGAATCTGATAATGTTCATAACATTATGCCTGACACTGATTAAAGTCTTCTATTGGCCAGATTTAACAGAAATTTGAAATTTCAAATGCTTGATTTGATCCCAATTCTTATTATTTTAGAAGCTAAAGTGTTTTGTAACTTGAGTTAATTTGAGTTCATTTTCCAGCAATTCTTCGGCGACGCTGTTTCTTGCTGTTTAATTTAATTCAAGATAATACGTAAAAGCTTTGCTCTGTAGTTTCATAACTAAAACATGTTGGATGGCTGTTGCTCTTACCTTCTACTAATGATTGTTAAAAGGAAAACCATTATAATGAAATATTTACTCACAATATTTTTACTACTGCTCTCTCAATAATTTGTTTGTCGTTAGGATTCTTTATAATATTTACACATACATACACACATATATTCACAAAGTCTCTCTCTCTCTCTCACCCTATCTGTCTCTCTCCCATGTAGACCTACATATACTGGAATGTGGTGTAGTTGTACTGGTGCTGTTGTATTTCAATTCAATTGATGTTGTATAATTATCTTAAGTTGATTTGTTTAGTTTGTTTGTATGATAACATTGGGCAAAGAGAGTAGGAGAAAATAAACTTTTTAAGGAAAAAAAACTCTCGTACGTATACACATACACATACGCCTAATAAGTAAAACAATGTTAAGGTTAAAAATAAAGACATAAACAGTGAAGAGCCACAAATGCAGAAGAAGAATGAAAAAAAATAAATATATTGATGAATATAAAAGCAGGTTAAATAATTGTAGAATGTTGTTGTTGTTGTTGTTTTTACAAGTTTCATTTTTATTTTCGATTTTATTTATATTTGAAAGTAAAGACTACTCCAAGCAAAATTAAACTCTAAAAAATACTCAATAAAATTTTTAAGGTAGAGGTAAGAGACGCACACTTACGCTCATATATACACAAACACACACAAGCACCCTCACACAGATTCTTGAGTAAGCAATACTAATAAATATTTCCAGTAAAAATCCCAAGTAAAACAACCATCAATTCTTTTCTTCATTTTATCATTTATTCAATCATTGAGCCAATGACTCATTCATTTACTCATTCACTCATTCATTCATTTCTTCATTCCCACAGTGACTCACTTACTCAATTCATTTATCTAAACATACAACACTGTTCGTTTACTTATATTGTATATTTTTGTGTGAGTACGTACAGTAATGGTCATAATTAAAGTACACTGTTGAAAAATATGTACGTATACGAAAGGCGAAAGCCATAAATGCCAAAAAACTAAAACCTAAGTATTGTAAAGTAAATGGGGTTCCTTCAGAACTTTTCTTATAACCGATACTGTATATCTGTGGGGGAAGGTATGAATTTGTACAAGAGTTTACCAATATATTTTCATTTATAACTTCACGTAGATCAATGTTTGTGTCTGTGTTGTTGTGTTATTATCAAATTGTTGTTAAAATGTTTGATTTACGTTGCCTTACCAAACGGTTTATACAAACAACTACAAAATTGTTACAAGTGGAAGTGGAAATTGTTCTTGCAGTGCTAGAAGTTGTAGCTGTAGCAGTGGCAGTAGCAGTATTGGTAGTTGATGTTTTGATAAGCATTTTGTGGCTTAAAAACTTTTCGTATTCAATTGAGAAATTAGACCATTAACCGAGTTATATTAGTAACTTTATACTGTATTGTACACACCTACACACACATATACTCTTTGCCTTTCTCTTTCTCCGTGTCTTTCGTTTTCTCTCTATGTTACAAACTTAACCGACACGGACTTTTATTCGATTTATCTTCAAAAGGAATTACGTTAAAGTAATAGAAGTTCCTTGAAATTTTGTTTATGTATGTATAAGCAGGAAAATTTCATATTCAGAGCCATTTTATTTCAATCAAAGCGTTAAAATATACAAAAGTTTGCTTTACGCTTTCTCTCTCTCTAGCTCTGTAATAACTAATAATATTTGTTGGAAAATAAAATACAAAGCAAACATGAAATGACTCATATGCGTTCGATACATACGTATATGTGAGAGTGCATGCTCTAGTGGATGCTGCTAGATCATCATGCCGATGTGCTGTAACTGTAGGTTTTCGAGGTAAAACGATTGGTAAATATTTTACTCTCCTCCTCAAAATTCATGTTGATTTAACCAAGAAGTTAAGTAGTAATTTAGCAATTAGTTATTTTGATTGTTTACCATTAAGCAATAGAGTATAAAAGAAGAAGAACAAGAAGAAGAAGACCAGAAATGTACACACATAGATAAACGCACTTCTCAGTTATAACCACCCACCCAGCCATTGGCTGAGTAAAGTTTTCATTTACGTTTAAAATTTGTTGTTGTTGTTTATTTAAGTTATTTACTCAGAAACAGCAGTTTATTTTTTTTTTCTTTGTCTTCTCTCAGATTTTTCTTGTAATTTTTACAAAAGATTTACCTCAACTATTACACTGTTTTTGTAACTTCTTAATTTTGTCTTACTCTGTTAGGGTAATAAATTCTCCTCTTTTTTGGGGTCTTTTTTCATTTTCATTACCAACATATTGTGTGTGTGTGTGTGTGTGTGTGTGTGTTTGTACGTTTAGGAAATAGAATTTTTATTTATTTGTCAAGATTTGCTTTTGTTTAGAAAAATAAATGTCTTCATATATTTGCAATAGTTCAGGTAACGTTTCAATAAATTGTCTCTCCAGGGCATTTAATTACTTTTCTCCACTCCCTGACTATGGAACAATCATATCCCTTGTAAAAGGATATTAAAACTGTTCATGTTTGAGCTGATACACGCAATTATTTATTTCTCATTAAATTTTATATGAAAAAATTCGTTTACATGTCGTTTCTAAACAAATATTGTCTTTCTATAGGCAGGTAACAACTGAAATGTAGAACATTTAAGGTTTCTAATTAAGTTTTTATTTTTTTTTATTTTTTTAAATCGAAAATACTGTTTATTTAAATGGGATTCCTAAGACTTATATAAAGTAAATTTAATGAAATATTTCGTCTTATAACCTATGTTATAAAACTGGAAGTATTAACAAGTCCTGTTCACCTCTACAAACCTAATTACCGTAGAGATCTTAAAATTGTCACTCTTGAAGTTTTCCGTGCGGTTTTACAGTGAAGTCAGTCCTCCGTTTTTATATGTAGCTGCCACTTGAGCACTCTGCTCCTATGAGGTTCAATCAAAGGTAATATGGAACTTTCCGGGTTACTCTCTTTTGGGTCAAAGATCGTGTGAAAATTCTCGGTAATGAGCAATCAGATGAGCCTTCATAACGGCGATGATGAGCATAAATTATCAGAACACAAAAACAGGGGCTAGACAGGAAATTGTCCTATAATGTTAGACAAAAGTATAATAGGTCCCCAATAATATTAATACCACTCCCTCTGTATTCTTATAATAATTAATTTTTTAAAATTTGTTGTCTTTACGAAGAATTCGCATTGGTTAGCTTAAGGTTTTCGATTAAAGCAGGATTTAATTAAATATTTAGAATATTATTGAAATTTATTAAGTATGCGTTTAAGATTACATCTTCTATGGTAAGCTTTTCAATTGAACGCATATATGAGTTCATTAAAATTATTTTATTGTTCTTTATTATACGTTTTTTTTCATTTTTCTTTATTTTTGCTGTTGTTGTTTTTCTTTTAAAGCATATTAAAGTTGTTGACGATGTTATAACGATTTTTTTGTTTGTTTTTCCCATTTTTGCACTATAGGTTTTGTTGTTATTGTTGCTGTTGTCGTTGTTGCTGATGTTGTTTTTGAAATTTGAGTAGATTGCTAAATGGCATGGTTTGTATTTTAATTTTCTTAAAATACTTTTGTTTTGATTTTTTCTTTTTTCGTTTTTTCACTTGTTTTTTTATTTGTTCATTCATTTATTTTTAGTTTTTGTATATCCTCACTCTTTATTTTCTATTTTCTGGGATATGTATTGTAAACTTTGCCAACTTAGCTAGCTATACATATCTCTAAATATCTATGAATAGCTAGCTATAGCTATGCCATTATTAGTTGTTGTTATTGTCGTTTTAGATGTTTTTTGAATAAGTGTTCGTTCATATGAACCATGGTTGGCAAAAAACAATATTTTTGTCAGTCAGTCGACGAGCATATTCGTTATTTTACACATACACCACATCACACTACACTTATCCAAGGCTTTCACTAAAACTATAGTTTCATAATACAAATACACACACATGCATCGATGTATAAAATACCAACCATATTAAACAAAATAGATGGATGGTGAAATCAAACAGGGAAATCTTGTCGGAATAGACAGAATACAATCGGCATTTACAGCTAATCAAAATGAAACGCCATTAATAGAATTGAATGCGATAGACTAGTTCAAATTGAACACAGTGGCTGAGAAATACTATCCTATATTTTAATCTTGTCTACTTCAGTCTACATCTACATTTCCATAAAAAAGTTATAAAGATGTACTTGTCTGCGTTATAAGTTTTTGCGTCTAGCAGCACATACATACATCCAATAACCACATTACCCCCAATACAACAAAAACAAGCACGTACTTTTACAAGAGTACGAATACATGAGTATATTGTATGAATTCATCTTTTTACATACATGATGTTATCCTTTATTTTAAGTTTTCTCTACAACTGTGTGGTTTTTTTCTTCTCATTTCACACACACACACAATTATACATACATACGTACAAATATATATCATATGTGTAATATACAAAGCATTATATTTAGTGGGTATGGGTATACATCATTGGTTTTTGGATGCATTGTATTTACTTTTTCGGTTTTGGTCCTCGATGTCCTTGTTAGTAGACTTGGTCTTGGTGTTTCTGCATAATGTTATACAATAAGAGTTCATTTCTTTATGTTGTTCATGTTTAGGTTTTGTTGGGCTTGTTAAAGTGGTCGATCGCTGATGATGCTTTTTCTGTGTCTTGCCTGCCAAACTCTATTGCTGATGTTACGTTACGTCTTACCTACCTATATGTTTGCCAGTGTCATATGTTTCAAATGGATTTGTTGTCTTTAATTTTTGGTAATGGCATCCACTTTTCTTACTTAAAACAATGAAACCTTCACCAAATTTTTGCAGTAGAAACATGCAAGTAAATAAGTTTGTCTTGTATTGGCATATTTTCAGTCCTTCGGTTCGATCAAGCCAAAGGTAAGAAGTAAATCTTCTTGTGCACACATACATATGTACTCTTGTAAGATATATTGACTCAAATTTGTATATCTCATGGTTAATGTCGATGATGACGATGATTATGCTGTTGTTGGTTGAAGAAAAATATGTATGTTGTTCGCAAAGAAGCATCAATATTTTACCACGCCTTATATCTAAACTTTTTTTGTTTTGTTTAATGTATGGAAATGTACATTTAATACATTGACATTGGCTGACTGGCTGGATGGTTGGCAGCAATTGTATGTTGAATGCAAATAAACTATGCATGTGGAATACGTTGGAACAGAAGAATACACTCTCTGCACTTAAATCTGATTTTACTTTAGAAAATTACATGTTCATGTTTCTTTTGATGTTGCATTAGAACAAGTGGTGTTTGGTGGGGGAAAAACATATTAGAAGTCATTTTTAAGTTTAAAATAATAGGCTATATATGTGGAAATGCTTATTTTAAAAGAGGGCATTGTATATATTATAACATGTGATGTGTTTTTGAAAAAGTAAAACGATTTTTGATATTGACACTCTGTGTTGTGATATGAAGGATGGGTGTGAGGACTGCAAAACATAATCTCTTTAGAGATGAAACTACGAAAAGTTTACTAACTTTGATCAAAAGTCAAGATTTCTCTTCCTGCTGTCATTGACCATAAGTTTAGTAGTACTTCTTGACTTTGTATTTCTATATGATGTGACCATTTTGTAACATTGCTGCAATTTTCTGTTACATACAGCACAGCAGTCCTGTTTTAGCCTCTTTGACTTGTTTAGAATCTTTGACTTTTTTCTGTTAGTCACAAATTTGACCTGGCCATACATAATTTTATGTGACAATTTGGGAACCCTCTCATGGTGACTGGTTACAGTCAGAAGTTCGGTGCTGCTTTGTTTCAATAGTTCAGAGTTTCAATAGTTCATCCTATTGTTATAGTGTTTGTTTAGTTCACTCAATAATTTGCCAGTTGCTGTACATTATGATTCCAAGATCTTTGATGTTATTGCATAGACTGAGAGCTAAATTAGTAAAATTTTGTTTTTTCTTGTATACAAGTATAATGAATTTTTCTTTTAATTTATATTTTAATTTAACACAATATATGTTTTTAATTTTTCTTTAATTATTTAAAATTAATGCGATTTCACGATTACACCATTGCAATGCAAACAAAATCTATTGACATCACTTTTCTATTCTACAGTTTGACAGCCATTAGTTCTCAGCTGTTTTTAGTCTAATATTTTAGTTTAATTAAAGTGTAAACGAAAGTACAAAGTAGTGAGTGGAAAATTGTGTTAAATTAAATATTTAATAAAATAGTGCGGTTTATTCAAAGAAATCAATACAAATTTCGTATTATCGGGTAAGTTTATATACAATTAAACCCCGCAATGAAATTTATTGTTGAAATTCACTCCTTCGGAATGTTTGGTATGGGTGTGGTTTTGTGGCAAACAAAGTCTAGCATGGGTTCGGGATACTTTCGATGCTTATATGATCAATTGGCAATATAAGCTTCATAAAAGATACACTTTTTCTATCATGTCTATTATAACAGATAATAAAACTGAGAGAATATTAATGCATTTATTCTAATTAGCTTTTTTCCATGCTAATTGGAACCGATAGCTTATTTTATTCTTTTTCTTTCTTTTTTTTCTTCTATTTTACACACAGTTTAAAAATAACTGCTTATTTTTCATTCACTTTGAAGTAAGTTCTAAAATATTAACCCCAACTAAATAAAATTAACCAAAAATTCCAATTCGGTTCCTAATTCGATTTGCTGACTTTATTGATATTGTTCTTGTTATTGTTATTATTGTTATTATTGTTGTTATTGTTGTTGTCTTGTATCTTTTGACAAGAAATTTCATTTATAAAAAAATTATTTTTTTTTTTAGTATTTTTTTATATTTTTTTTTATTAAATTTATGAAGCATAAAACTACATTTACGCTTAATTTCATAAAACATGACTTTAATAAAAAGGATGTACACTCAAACACATACACCCGTGTTTTGTACACTGTGAAAAAAAATTCTTTATAAAATATTAAAAAGGGAAAGAGAAAAAGAAAATACCACGAAAAATAACAATAAAAGAAAACACATAAAAATAACAAGACTGACTTTTTTTAGTGCTCTCTACCAAAATAAAAGTGATAAATTTCGTTAGACTCCCGCTACCAGGACCCTCTGTAAAAGGAATTTTTAACATAAAAAAAAACGAAAAATAAAAATTGAAAAAAATTGAAACTGAAAACACCACAACAACGTAAAATTGTCTGCATGTGTGTGGGTGTATGGGTATGTGTATGTTTAAAGACAGGATATCTTGCAACTAAAGTTTTAGTCATATCACCACTTATTTATATGAACCATGTCACATACACACACACACGCACACATGTGGATGGAGAAGACACAAACACCAACAGACACAAACACACAGATGGTAGCAATGAAAGCAAGACTTAATAGTAGTGTTTTGTGTAAGTCTGTATGTGTGATAGCATCTAATAAGTATGTATTTGTGAAGCTGGTCTTTGCATGTGTGAGTGTGCTTGTTTGTTTGTAGAAAATGACAAAGTCAACCAAGAAAATATTGCAGATTAAAGCACACCAACACAAAAGAGTTGTATTACAATCATTCATTCTCACACACATGTGTACGTATGTACATACATATGTATATGTGTGTATGATTATATGTGTCTGACTGTGTGTTTGTCTGTCTGCCTTACTGTCTCTCTAACAATGATTGTGTATATTTCAAATACACACATCCTATAGTGGCAATGAGATAACGATGTTATTGCCTTTTGTTGGTATATTATTGCTGCTGCTGCTGCTACTGTTTGCGGAAATGTCTAGAACGGGCAATGGGGAACAGGGAACGGGGTACGGGCAACGGAGGAAGAAGGGTAGCCAAAGAAATAAATACTAATTCCCATTAAAAAATCACAGTTTTATATTGTGTGTGAAAAGTGGGCGTTCACAAACAAAGACTTTTGGGGAAGATTAAGCATTTAACTTGACATTGAAAAGGTTGTGTACGAGTTATAGCCAAAAGATCCATCCATTCCAGACGTACAAAGCCCAACACAATACCAACCAACCAACTAACTAACAACAACATGGAAGCTTATGTGGTATAAATCTTGCTGTTGTTTCCATTCTATTCGTATGCATATTGTTGTTGTTTCTGGTATTTTTCTTTACAAAGAAGGACACTAATTTAATAAGGTTACTGGGTTGGAACATTAAAACTAAAAATATTTCAAATCTATGAAATACTAAACACATGCACATACATATACATATGTATGGACTCCCCATATGCATGTGTACGGGCTAAAATTGAAATAAATAGTCACACAAATTTAATATTAAAGAAATTCAGATCAGAAGAGAACTACTAGAGTGAATAGAAGAAGCACAACAGTTCATAATGAATGTTGAAAGATTGTCAGAAAATGATTTTAGACAAACAAATAAACAAACAAACAAACTAGAGATTATGATGTAGAAAGAAAATCTTTTCGAGAATATTCTTCTATGATTTATTTTATTTTGGTTGTGTTTTGTTTGCAAGGATAGCTAGTGATCGTATTCGGATATTTATGCTTAAGAAGTATTGGCCAATGTCAGTGATAGTGTACTCAATCCGATATTCAGCCAAATGCCAATATTTTATTCATTGTTGTTATGAACTATCGAAGCTTAGTGCATAAGTTTCCAATAGGTTTCCAAGAATAAAGGCGGGCCAGCTCTTTATATTTTTTATTTTAAATGAGAATAGATTTAAAATTTTTATGATTTCCTTATTATTACACAATTAAAATGTATTTATATCAGTGTTTTATAATAAGGCCAGAATTGAAATAAAGCATTGAATAACAATAAAATAGTTCATAAATTTATTTTCTGTATACATACATCCATACATACATACATCGTTGCCTTGTTGGAGTAGAGTACACAGTTGACTGGCTACGGATCTTCTCATATTATGATAATTTTTAGGTGGTTATTATGCCAACAACAACAATAATAATACCAATGAAAACATATTGGTTTCCTTGAATTTCCCTCGCACTCATTTAACTTTAATGTCATGGTGAAAGTGCTGGCGCTGCTTACGGAAATAAAGCAAATGTACAACAGCAGCAATAGCAGTAGCAGTAGAGCAGTAGAAATTGTATGGCCAGGTTGGTTTTCCACACAATAAAATACTATTTCAACCGCACATAAATTAAAACATTTGCACAATGGGTACTGTATAATTAAAAATGCCAATGCTAGTTGCCTGTCCCTAATAATTACAAACAAATACACAAAGAAAAACATAAAAAAGAAAATGTATGAGAGTGGTAAAAAGTATTTTAAATAGAAAAGGTATAAAGAGCAGAAACTATTGAAGTGTTAAACAGCATTGAAGTTAAAACAGCAATAGCAAGATACTAAAGATTTCGTCGATAATGCTAAAAGAAAGAAACGACCGCCCGTATAAAAGAAACGGATAGGGAAATGAATACTCATGCATACAACATACATTTTCTCATCACTAGCATTTAGTGCAATAAAAAATTAGCCACGGTATTTAAAGTATAAGCGCAACTAATTTCAGTTAAAGAACTCAAGCCAGGAAAATTTCTTCCAGTTCATATTAGAAGAAACAACTATCGAATGAAACATGAATAGAAAATAAATGAAATTTAAAGAAAATTTTTGTTCATTAAAGCAAAAACATATGTCGTAAAGGTCTTTAGAATTTCTCTGCCAGACAGAGCATATGTGTGGTTGCTATTGTAAGTTCTTTAGTTAAGGTTTTGCGCAAAGTGGCAGGAATAATACAACCTGTCAACGGTGGTGGTCTCACCAAATAGTAACAGTTACAACAATTATACAATAACACCGACCGACAACTATAGACTAACAAATCATGGTTACAAGAAAATGTACGAAACGTTAGTGGCTTATGAGAATTAGGCCCGTAACGCACCTGACTCTTGTTGCGGCTAATTGTTAAAAGGAAACTTTGCCACAATGAAACATCCAAGCAGCGGCACACACTTGGAATTTTAAATGGTTTTGTTGTAGAACACATTTCAACGCTTTATTACCGCACTACATAATATTCTATATGTATGTATATATATATATATATATATATGTATGTATGTATGTGTGTGTGCGTTAAAATAACATTTTGTTTGAAAAGGGTACAACCCATGTCATTATGAAATCTTAAATTCCTTAATGCATACCACCACCTCCTTACTACTCCTTCCTCTCTCTATTCAGCAATATAACATCAGCAACCCTATTTAAACATTTCAACACATTACAAAAATTGAATTTTCCTTTTTTTTTTTGTTTTTTTTTTTTGTCAATTTTATTTTGAAAAATAATTAGTAACTAATTATACAAATACACGTACTTACGAAGATTGCCATGACCTTAGTTGGGTTTTCTGTATAATTTTCATTTGAAATTTGAAGTTTTTTTTTCTTATAATTTTCATCCATTATGTTTGTTGGTATTTTATTTACTTTTCAATTATAAAAATTTGTTTAATAATAATCACATATAATTGAGGCTCGTTCTCGGTGGAGAGCAAGAGAAAGGGAAAAATATTGTAATAATTTTATTGTAATAAAAACATGGCCAGTCATAATATTTAAATAAAATAATTACCATGTACTAACCACAATATATAGCAAGGCTAGGCACATGGATGGACAGATACTCAACTTTATGGTTACTTTAACAAAATGGAGAGTGAGAGATAGGCATACATACAGACATATGTACGTACGTATGTACATACTTGCGGTCTGAATAACAAACAAATGGCAATTGTTAAATTTTTTTTGTTGTTTTTGTTATTTTTAGTTGGTACTTAAAGGCAATTATAATTATTAAAATCATAAAATGAATGAAATTACAATATTTGAGAAAAAAAATAGTACTCTTGGTTAACTTAATTTACTGTAGTACTCCTTTGCAATTTTAATCATATTTATGAAAAGTTTTTGTAAATTACAAGTGATGAAAAATAGGAGAGTATTTTTGGTTTATACATACTTATGCAGTGTTATAAAAAAATTCAGAATTACAAATTTATTTGCTATGATCGACACAAAAATTATTCGAGAATTTTACAGTCAAGGTAACTGGATTACAAAAAACTCAAGGAGATTGACTGTCATTGTAAGCAAGCTAAACATACATATTTTGTCTGTCAGATTTTTCTGTTTGATATTCTACATTACAAAGTATGTATATAGCATAAACTCATAGTGTGCCGAATGGGGATCAAGAGAAAATTATAAAATTCATTACTTGTTTAGGGTGTATTTTTTTATCTCCTTTGCGTTGATTGTATAATGATAATAAAATTATTCTTAACCAGAAATTAGAATTTTTATTATTTAAATTAGAATATTGCAAAAATTCTGGAAAATTAAACGCTTTACGTTTAGGTTGTTTATGTACCAAAGGTTTTCATGGCTATATGTACCAAAGGTTTCATGTAAACTCACCATTAAATGATACCAACCACGCATTCTAAAGAAAACCTGTATCTTGTATAAGCTTCCTTAACTTCTTCATATAATATTATCCTAAAGTATTTGAGTTTCAAGCTTACGAAAGCTAGGGCTATAACATAAAAAGTGTTCCATCGTTTCGATATCCTTACAACATGCCTTGCATTAATCATTTTCTAACAAGCCAATATAGTAAATAAAAGTGCTTATTTAGTGCTTGTTAGCGTAATTTGTTTTATTGTATCATTGTTAGTGTATCATTGTTAGTCTTCAATTAGATGGAGGGCATTGGCTTATCCAAACATTTGGTATCTGAAATCCATAACATTCACTTCCTCATAACTGATCAGTTCTTTATGATTTGGTACCCATATAATGCCTGATTCGGTATCTCTAGATGTTATTGCCCTAATTGCCATTTGACTGACAGTGAAGAAGTGCGTGATCACAGGAACCTCTCCCTGAAAAACCGTATTACGATCTGGTACCCAGAGGCAAACTCTTCTTTGTGGTCCTTGTTCTATCTTTATCCGCATACGAAAAAAATACATTTTATAAAGAAAAGAGAACAAAACGTGTAAGGGAAATGAGAAAGAATAGAAGCTTAAACGTAAATAATACGTAATGCATCTTAAAAAAGTATAGCGTGTTGAAGAATTCAATGGAAAATTACACTCAAATGCTTTACAAATTTAAATAGAATTTTAATCCTTCTAAAAATTTGGAAACAAAACCGATTACAAAAAGTAAAATAAAAGAAATCAATTAACGAATGTCAGTGTATATCGTTTTCTACATCACTGAGTTTTCCATGTAAAAGATTTTTCCTTAATATTAAAAGTAAAAAAAAAAAATTCCAGCAGTATATCTAACCGAACAGGCAACCAACAACAAGCCATATAGCAGCATTAAAATAATCATGGAAAACAGAATAAATAGAAAAAATAATAATAATAATAATAACAAAAAAGTAAATAAATACAAATAAAGATTATTACATACATGTACATATGTACGTATGTATGTCTGTATGGGTATATGTAAAAGTATGTTAGTATTAGTGTTTGTATTGTGTGACTGTGTATAGGTATTGTTCAACTATTTTATAAATGTGAGCACGTAATTACAATTTTTAATGACATCCTAAATGTTATGCATGGAAAATGGTTGGAAATAATTTTTATATTTTATTCTTATTTTTTTTTCTTTGTTTTGTTTTGTTTTTTTACTTTCTTTATCATTTCTGTTTTTTTTTTTTTTTTGTTTGTGTTCTTTATACCATATGACAATATGATATGAAACTCTATCATTTTATAGAGAAATATCAACACATACATAACATAGAGGAAGAGAGATAGAGAGAGAGAGAGAGGAATAAATGTGTGTGTAGGTATATTCACGCTTTTATAATATTTCACTCACAAATGCGAACACATACGCACACGCCCAAGCACACAAATCCATTGATGTTGAATGTTGGATGTGTGTATGACTTGAACGCGTAATTTCCTTGTGATTATGATTTCCGGTATGCGTGTCTCTTTTATAGAATTTTATTCAAGTTCTGGTCTTTATTTTCTATTTTTTTTTTCATATTGTTTGTATTACTTTTTTATAACAAAAACGGAGAGACAGATAGACCGTCAGTCCGCCAGTCAGTCAGAGAAAAACACTTTATTTTGTGTGTTTTTTTTTTTGTTTGTATTTTTCTAACAAAAGCACACGCAGTTTTCCCATGCATTATATTTAAGCAGCAGCAACAATAACACAAAAACACAAAGAAATATAAAGAAAATTGAAGACAATTTTCATTTAAATGCCATACTTACATTCATCACACGGCTATAATTAAACAAAAAAAAAACAAACAAAAATAAAAAAAGTGAAAAGAATATAAATTTTCAAAATTAAAGTCATGCCAGATGCAAACGGATATCATGAAAATGAAATGATAGACTTAAAGAAAACGATACTTAAAAAGTAAAAGTGTTTACATAGGAAAACTTTTTAGCTAACTTTTATTGCAGTTGTATGTCTTTTAACAGAGTTTTTAAATGTTAATTTTGTTTCCAAACCATTTCGATTATCAAAGCTAAAGGGCTACCATACACGTTAAGCCAGAACTCCTCTTTGTTCTAGAGTACAGAATGCAATTACTTTCAATTATGCTAACAAACATAAGCAAATTGTTATGTTCATAGGATGTGCAATAAGGACCCCAACCAAATCGAAATTACAAAAATATTTATTGGTCTTTAGAGATATGGGTTTGTTATTTTTTTTCTATAGATAGACGGTGTATAGTTTGACGGTTTCAATCGGAAATATATTATTTCTCATTGTCATTCCTTTTGCTGTGGTGTAGTTAAATTATATCACCAAAACCGTTCTAAGTCCTACGTAGGGTGCTTATCTAAGTCCTTAAAACCCTTAATCCTTTAGAATATACTTATACAATCATATATATTTCCTTTCGACTAGTAATAATTTCAGTTATCGACTAACTATCTTCTTACTAAGAGTATTGGATCAGTCTTAATTGCTTATTGAATCATTTAAGTGATATGAAGATGTTTATATGCGTAGTATAAATGACATTACCAATGCCGACCAAACTGAGTGTGAACACATCCGATGTACGTAAGACCACCACACATTCAATATCAAGTTTGGTACAAAATCCTGAATTTGACAGTCCAATGAACTAGC
Source organism: Sarcophaga bullata (assembly GCA_005959815.1). Taxonomy (NCBI): domain Eukaryota; kingdom Metazoa; phylum Arthropoda; class Insecta; order Diptera; family Sarcophagidae; genus Sarcophaga; species Sarcophaga bullata. The sequence goes on from QOCX01000174.1 coordinate 139,995, forward strand.
TTTATTCATTTTAAAATCTTCCTCTACCAAAACGTTTTAACTTTCACTCTGAGAAAGTAATATATTGAAGACTTTTCATCTATAAATTACCCTTCCGTCTAAATTTTCCAAAAGAAGAGACAGGAAAAGACAAATTTAAAAGCGAAAAACAAATTGAATTTACTACACTGTTGCCCCATCCTCTGTAAGAGGAGTTAACAAAAACTCAAAAAATGTATGTCTGTCAGTCGGTCAGGCGGTGCTATTTGATGAAGTGTTGCAAATGTCATTTCAGATGACATATGGCATATGTTTGAAGTGTATTTGACAGGTCGGTTGATGTATAAGTATTGGTATTTCGTAAACGTGTGCGTTCATCATCAAACTCCATAAGGCGGTATCTTCTCAAACACCAAAGAAAATTAGAAAAAGAAAAATTTACAAAACCACCCTTTCGTTCTTTATTTTCTAGTTTAGTTTTTCGACAATAAATTGTCCGAAATCATTGGCCCAAAAAAAAAAAAGAAAAGTGCGTGCTTAGGCATACGTGCTGTTTAGATTGATAAGTGACAGAGGTCATACCAACCAACCAGTATCATTATATTACCATTTGGTGACTGTTGTTTTTGTACATGTTTTTTTTAACAAAACTACAATTAGCTTAAGGTAACTATTATTTTATAATGTTTCCTTTGAGTAGTAGTTTTCATTATAATGATTATGAAACCTGAAAATGGCTTTTGTTAACAGAACAGAACACTACAGCGACAATAATGATTATGATGATGACAATGAATTCCAATGTTTTTTTTTTTCTTCTCTTTTTTATTTTGTAGTTTTCATTGTTAAAATGTTTTGCTATTGTTATTAATGGATTATCAATGGGGTGCTGTTACAACCTACATTTCTGGTCTTTCGTCTTGTTATACCCTCTAAGCACCACCACTTAAGACTTGCATATGTATATGTGTGTGTGTGTGTGTGTGTGTGTGTTTATGAAGTTACTTTTCTTATAAAATATTTTTATTTCTCTGTTTTCTTTCATTACTTCTTCTATTCATCATCATCATCATATTGTACTGGCTAACAATGCATCATCAATATTTGAAAATCCTTTTCTATGCTTTCCTATACTTTTTCTACTTTTTTCTATGCTTACACATATTCACTCACTTACTCTCTTTCTCACTCATACATACATTCATACTTTTACAAATACCACCAACCAACTAACTAGTATTGTTGTTATTTTAACAATTTTCTAAACCCAGCAGGAGTTCTGATTTGAACACAGTTTTGGCTTCAATTCTTGTGTTTTGAAAAGGAACAAAAAAAAAAAAAGGAACAAAAAATAATTACAAATACAACGTTATTGAATTTATGATGAGAACACGCTTTTTACTCGCTTATTTTTGCCATTTTATTATTTATTATAGCAATTGTTGTTGTTGTTATTATTATTGTTGTTGTATTTCATACAATAAAAATCCATTCATAGTACATGATTGTAGTTATACTTTTTGTTGGTTTTTAATAAAGTCGTCCTACACACTTGTATTACATATATACGAGCATATATAATTAACACATTTAATTTAAAATTATTAAGGATATTCACAGTTTGTGAAAGAAATACAATTAGTTGGATAACTATCAATGGAGTATGACTAATAGATAAATAAATCCAATTGATGGAAATAAAATTCTTCAATTCATCAATTTACTATATCCAAAATACACCTGATCTTGAGTAAAATAACTGTGTATATTCCAACTAAATGTTTTAAGACCATTATATGTTAGTATGTATGTATCTGATTCTATTCTGATATGATATTCTCGAAATATAATTTTTTAGCAGTATCCTATGGATTCATCAATGATTCTATGTATGTAACGAGCATCAAATATAACTATTGCATTCATAAGTTTGACTGTGAATAGTCTGAATACCACAGAGTGTTTATATGTAAATATACGCGTATGTATATATGGTTATCGTACATTTTAATTAACACTTCGTTGTCATCAATGTTTTATAACATTTTGCCTATGAAGGTATATTTCTATACGATTTTTTTTGTCATGCAATTTCACAAAATTAAAACACAGCTGGAGTCGCCTTTCAACTTTTACAATTATGCCAGTAAAACTAAAGAAAAAAAAATAAGCTGAAATAAAAATATCGTTTGTATGTACACATGTATAATAGGAACAAGTGGATTTTTCTATTTATTAAAGTTTTAAAGCAATTCTATGCCATAGATTCTAGGCTATTGTTTACTGCCTACAACTTCAGATGAGGTTAAAGAACACTGAGAAATGTTCCTTTTATAATAAAATGTAGGTCAGAAGGTCGCATACGGTGTGGCTCATTTGCAAAAGTTTAATTTGAAAACAATATAAATTATTTTCACACCATAATAAATCGTTTAAAACCATTGAAATCCCACTAAAAATTACCAGTCACTGATCAACAATAATGCGAAAAATGTCGCTTAAAATAAAAAATAAAAAAAAAAATTGGTTGCCATCACAAATCACGAACTCATTAAATTCATTTAATTTATCATCAACTCGATAACAATTCAGATAAATTTCAGCATTTTGTTTTTATTTTTATTTTAATTTTTATTTTTCTGTTTTCTTTTTTTTTTTTGCAGTTGTTGCCGTAGTTGTTGTTGTATTGTCGCTATTTACTATAAGTGGATATGTGGCATTATAAAACCGTCTAAATGAAATCAATGATATGGAGATTTAAAACATGTGTGAAAATCAATAGCGGCGAAATATTGCAACTGTGTGGATGAGAAATATGTGTTTGAATGTGTAAGTAACATATAAAACTATAGTAAAAATATTGAAATAATAATATATAATACATATATGTAAACAGTAAGGAAGAAAAGTCTTCCGCTGTGTGGATTTCTCTAGATAAGCTTTTAAAATAATGAAAACAATGTTGCTAAAATAATATAAATATTTACAGTTTCAAGCAACTATTAATACTTTATATTATCGGGTTTGATTCTTTTTCCACCAGAGACTCTGGTCTGTTATGCTACACCTATCATAAGATCTATGTGACTCAGCTCCTGATAATTAGAGCATAATTTATACTTTTTTTGTTTGGCATTCATTCACTTTTGTCGCCCACTGTTTGACTTTGATACATATATGATTCGTATTAATGACAATTTCAATTATATTATAAATTCATAACAGGACAGTCGGACAGATAACATTATTTTTTATTCTTATTTCACTTATTTCACTATTTATTTATAAAATTTATGTTTTATTTGCATTTTGAAATGTTTCTGAGTTACTATTTATTATTATTTATAATTTTGCTTAATTTTAAAAAACAAACCTAAGCTTATTAAATGAATTAAAGTGTAATTGAAAAACAGTATTATAATTAGGATGATAATTTTGAATCCGATTACCACCCAACAACTGTAAAATTATAATCAATTCACAAAATCCTCGTACTAAAAAAAGCCCAAGTAAAAAGAATAAAAACTCCAAAAAAAACGTGTTTATTTTCCAAGGCATTCTTTGCTTAGTTTTCTCAGAGACATTGTTTTAGGGATTAAATTCATTATTAAGACGTTATCGTTTTATTTCTATACACTTTCTTACAAGCTTTAAATTCTTATTATTTTTATCAATTTTATTCTACTGTCTTAATGATGACATGATGGCATTTGAAACACATACACACACAGTCATAAAGAAAAATACGTAAATTCTATGGAACACAAAAGAAAATATCTATAATGACTAAACGCATACATTTTCATAAATTTATTTGTGTGTGGGGGATATTTTTTTAAAACAATTAATATTATATTAAATCATTATTAGCTATACGTAATTCCTATGTTTCATTGTTATGTAAGATTAGGTTGTTTTTCATAAGCTAGTTCAGTTCCTAATCACTTCATGTCTGGCATAATCAAGGAGGGTCACTTTCGGTATATGTTTTTGCAATGTTA
>QOCX01000174.1:143993-190881 GCA_005959815.1 Sarcophaga bullata
ATTCCATTAGACAACATAATTCTTGACATTATAGTTTTGAATCAAAAATTTTGAAAAAGGGGATTGCCTTTATTAGACGTTTTCATACATAATAAAATCTTCCAATCAGACGTAAAAGTATCTTTATCATGTGCGGGACCCAATCAAACAAATGCTAAATTTTATCTTTCATATTGTAAGTGAAGTAATCCCTATACAACTTAAACATTGTGAGATGAGTCATAATAGTGCCTTAATGTATGTAAACATATCATTTACTACCCTCCCAAGAAAGAAGTCTTTGCCGTACCCAGAAATATCATATCTGCTTGAACTGACACGATATATCGCAATATCAATGAAGACTGCTTGAAAAAAATGCTTAGATTCCCTGAAAGATTACTCTCCTATTTTCTATAGATAATTTTATATAGTAAAGGGTTTTATTAAAATTTTCAACATATCATTACTATTCATGATTTGAACGAAATTTTCTTTTTCCAAAACACGAACGAACAAAATTTTTTCTTTTCATCTGTTATGTAAGAAATTCCATTAGTATGTATGTGCTATGTGATTACAAATTCTTATTAAAAATAATATTTTCTTTAAGAAATTAAATCAAAGAAAAGACCAAGAATTTTTATCATACATATGCCTCTGACTGTTTTGCTAAAATAGTTTGGCATCAGACAAGAGAGAATTCATTAGTTTATGTGTCTTTTAGTGAAATTAAAGAAGAAAACAACAACAATACAAAAATAATAATAAAAATTCTTTATTATGTATTTGTATTTATAATTTATTTAATATTTTTATTTTGCAAACAAAATTTTTTCCATCGATTTTCTTTACTACGGCGTACGTACAAAGCGTTCTAAGTAGAGTTTGACATTCTAAGCTGGCCAAGAAACGAAATATTTAGTGATTTAAGAAACAAGAGCATCATAATAAGCATACGGATAGAGAAGAGATATTACATAGAGATGAATGGTGGTGGTGGTGGTGGTAATGGCAAAATCCAACTGCTACCGTTTTAAGCATCAGCAGTCGGAAAGAATAGCAGAAAAGCAAAAGCAATTCGTAAACATTTTGACCCACTTTTGTTTAGTATTTCGGTTGTAACACAGTATCCAACAATGATGACAAATATAATGATGAACATCATTATGATGTTGATGATGTTGATGATGATGACAACGACGTTGATGTGCCCTCCTACGTCAACTACATACATAAACTACCAGCCAGCTAGAGATAAAAAAGGCTACATAGTAATATTTAAACTTTGACTGTGGCTGCTGTATACTAGCTACTGGTCTTCGTAGCTGTTGTTGTAGTTGTGGTAGACGTAAACATTGGTGTCTATGTATCTAATTTTTTATCTCAATACGTATACATACATATTATATATTTAGTGTAGGGACTACAATGTCTATACAAATACGTTGAATAATTTTTGTCATGGTATTAAATGAAACAAATATTTAACCCATGTAACCAACTCAACTGTCCGTATATGAATATATTTTCCTATGTATATGTTCAAGTCCGTCTGCCTAAATTATTTTGCAATACTCTAGAGCTTTAATACCATATTAAATGAGCCAAACATTTGCTCCTCTCTCTCTCTCTGTCTCTGTCTGCCTTGCCTGCTTGTATATCTACATATATATGTATGCGAATATATTGTATCTATAGATTGAATTAAATACAAAACGTTTCTATAATTTTGGTTTTAGCTAATAGGGCACACATAAACAATTTTCCTTTTGCTGTTACTGCTGTTGTTGTTGTTGTTGGCGTTGTTACTATTATTTCTTGACTGACAGTCTGCTTGGCTGGCTGTCTGCATGGTTGAATTTTTGCTTCGGTTACCAGTGACATTGGAATGTGTTACTTTATGTATTTCCCAATGGCCTCACCCATTTGTGTTTTCTCTATAAATTTATAAATTATACAATAACAAGGCACGCGACCTATATATTGTAGTGCGTATATAGGAAACACCATTGACAGTGTGACTATCAAATGCTCATACAATTGATAAAAAAAAACTTATTGCTTAGCAATCTGTTTCTGAAAGACATCTGATCTCAAATGAACAAATGTTTGTGGGAAGAGAGGCATAAAATATGTTCGAAACGAACTGTCCGTTGCTCTATTTTCCTCCATTCTTCCCTGACTTAAGCTTTCTATTACTAGATATTACGACATTATTTCTCAAACAATCCCTCCACTTGATTTCTGGTCTCACTCTTCGACTAGAGCATATTATTTCATAGTTTTCCCTGTGTCTACTTTTGCGCATCTTAGTCGTAGAGCTATATCAATATACTTCGACTTTTTTTCTTTGGAGAAATTTTTAAAGCTTCAATTAACTGAATTTAATTTTGTTTCCCTGCGTACATCGTACCCTGTTTTGGGATTTGTATGACAGCAATGGCTACAATAACAAACAATATTTTGTGGCATTAAAATTACTATCAAGAATTCAAATATTTTAGCAATTTCTTCTGAAACTTTAATCTTTTCCCCCCTTTTTTTCTTTTCCTGGTGAACTCCAATAGGGTCCACCCCAACATTTTTTATTTGAAATTTTATTGTTTTTTATGGCAAAATTTTATCGGCAATTTCAACGCTTTTCTAACAGAAATAAAAATGAAAAAATAAACAAAAAAGAAAGGAAAAAAAACATTTCAACGTTTTAGTTTTCGCTTGTGGTCGATTTGAATTTTTGTGTGGATTTTTTTATATTCATTTTGAAGGGAAGGAATCCCAAAAATACAACTTAAAGGCAGTTTAGTTTTTTAAATTTTAAATTGTTATAAAAAGTTTTAGTTTTAAAGTCAGTGATGATTTAAAATTTTGCCTTTTCGTTTAATTTCCAAGTTGAAAGGAGATCACATATATAAGTTTTCCAATTTTTTTTTTTTTTTGTAAGTTAAGTTAACTTGCTGTAGTTAAGCTTTGATATTTTTGGTTCTGTTGTTGTTGCTGTTGCTTGTGTTGATATTGTTGTTCTATTCACGAGCAATTTATTTTGTCCATTAGATGCTGCTGTTTCTTCTGTTTTGTAAAAAGTTTCAAATTACTAATACATTTCCACACAATTCATGTAGTCAAAGCGTACATGGAATACATGCCTTCTATGGTGTGGCACATTTGTGTACACACATATATGTATGAGATATTTTGTAAATTTATACGCATTAATATACTTACATATACGTACAAGTCCGCATTCATTTGCTAGTTTAACAAATGTTCTTGGCGTAGTCTAGTGGGTAGTATAAAGACTTACAAGATGTGTACTTAAAATTCGAAACTCAGATTTGGCATTATGAAATAAGTGATCAATTGAAAATTGTCTTCAAATATTTATATGTATCTCGATAAACACGGCTCCTAAAGTAAAAATACAGAAACTGCCCTAAATAAATTATTCTTGGAAAAACAGTTTATCAATGTATCGAGTGATAATTCTTCTTTTGTTCTCATGCGTCAATCAATTCCAGTTTTCGAATGTGAGTAGAATTATAACAGATATGTTATATTTATAACTTGACGAAGAGGCAAAATTATAAGAATATAGCAAATATATTTTGTGATCCTATTTTTTTTTTCAGTCCCTAAAAGTCTGTACTACTTTCATTGATTATCATAAAATGTCCCATATGTAAAAAAGAATTTTTATGTATGTTGTATGTATTATATATTTGTTTTCTATAATATAATATAATATAATATATATATATATATATTTATGTATGTGTATGTATATAAATGTACATAAATTTTGTCTGTTCTACTATATGAAATATTTGTTGTGATTTTCATCTAACTCTGCTTCTGTTGGTAGAGAATAGTTAACAATTTTAACTTTTTTTTTTTGTTTTCCATCTCTACAATTTCACTGATTTTTAGTAAAAGTTTTATGAAATAAAGAGTAAATATACACCATTCTCTGTGCTTTAAAATGTTGGATTGTTTAGTTGTATACATACGTACAAGATGTGTCATGCCACATAGAATACAAATACAAACAACAACTGTTCCTTTTACAAAGCTTTAGCATGTATGTACGTATAGTATGTATGCATGTATGGATATATATTTGTTTGTATAAAAAGTTGGAGTCTAGTTAAGTTACAGTGTCAATTTACAAATGGAAAGAAAATTACTTAAAAAAATTGAAAGAAAAATAAAAAAAGAAGAACAACAAGAGAACTAAACTAAATAGCTTAAACTAAACTCGAATAGATCAAATAACTTGAAATCTAAAAAACAAACAAAATGTTTTGGAAAAAAAATTATCTAACAAAAATAGGAAAAAAAAATTTTTTTTGTTTTATTTTAAAGCCATTTAATGATTCGCTTCACTTTATTCTTTAGCTATTTCGTAATTTCCTTTATTTTTTTTCATTTCTTAACAGTTAAAGATAAACTTCCACACATCATAAATCACTTTTATTTCAAAACTAAACTTATTTTCTCTTAACGACTAAATGCCAGACAAAAAAAAAAGAGAAAAACAAACCAAAGCAAATTTCAACAAAATTAAAAAAAAGCGAAATAAAATGAAATCTCATGTTAAATTTTTTCTTGGTATTTTGAACTCAATACTCATTCATTCATTAACTAAATGTCCTTGTTTTCTAAGCTGGAAAAAAATATTAAACTCAACAAAAACCGTTTGCTATTCCCTACAATTTAACTGTTAGAAGGATAAAGTAGAATAATAATAAAAAAAAACGAACACAAAAAAATTAAAAAGGAAATTATAACGATCAAATGAGAAAAAATGAAAAAAACGAAAACGAAAACGAAAACGAAAAATAAAAAAATTCAAACTTTTTCACTATTGTCTTCTTTTCCCACCAAAGAAGATGAAGAAGAAGATGGCGAGTACGTAGAGGTGCTGGTGATTGTGTTGTACTGGTCCTTCACTCATTTTAAATCTTCTGTAGGGATTACAACTTTTTAGCACACAATAATTAACAATTCAACCACTCGTATAAATTCTGAAGTATTAACTAAACTTAAGCTCTCTCACACAAACACACACAACTAGAGTTACATCCGCAACACACATACACACACAGGCACATACACATTAACTAAAAATGATAATGGACAAAATGAGATAAAAACAAAAAGGGAACAAAAACAAACGAAAAAAGAAAAATAATCAAGAATAACTGGTTACAAAATGAAACCTGTATTGTAGTTGCTGCTGCTGTTACTCTGTCATTGCCGCCTTTGATTAGGTGGAAAATGAGAGAAGCATGAGTAGAAAAATCAGATTGAGAGTAAGATTGCTTATGTGTATAGCGGCATTGGCTTTTTCTTCTTATTTCATTAATGCTAAACTGCTTTGATAACATTTTGTTGCTATAACTGTTTAGTTGTTGTTTCTGTTTTAGTTATTGTTTTTGTTGATTTTATTCCATAGAAAACTCTTTAGGATTATTATTGTTATCGGCTTAATTGTGCAACAGCCTTTTAACAATAGCAAAAATGGTACTTCTTCTCTACGCAGTCAGCCATTCATTCATTCATTCATTCACTCATTTGTTCGTTCGTTCATTCGTTTGTTGTTTCAAAATGCTTACCGTTGTTAAAACAACAACAAAAATATTAACGTCTACGGTACATATAATAGTAAAAAAGGGTTGTTTTTTTAGACTCATTATCAAACTTTTTTCTTTAACATTCATCATTCATATTTACATTTATACATGTGTCTGTATGTAGAAACAGACAGGCATATATATATACATATGACTACATGAGTGTATATGTATGTAATCATTTATAATAGACTCTCTCTTTTAACAGTATTTAAGTATCAAAAAGTACTTTCAGTATTATACGTTCATCATTTATTACCCATCATCACTTCGTCATAATATTAATTGTCTGTGTGTATGTGTTAATTGTTTTTCTTGTTGTTTTTGTTATGATCACAACTTACACACTTTTAAACATTTAAATGCTTTAAATGCTCTCTATCTCCCTATGTCTCTCCCTGTTGCTCTCTCTCTCTGTCTCTACCCCTTTTATTTTTATTCATAAATACACACCATTACCACAAAATTTATTTATTTGTATTGTATTGTAGTTTATAGAATAAAAAAAGACAAATAAAACAAAATAAAATAAAATTTTGAAGTGCGATGCTTATGACAAGCTTGGTACCCTATGGGAAGTTATTTTTTAATAATTTTTATCGATTTAATGAACGCAACATTGAGTCATAGAATGCCTTAAAATTTTCTTCCGATAATACTCATAAAGCCTTAATAAGTTTTGAACAAAGAATAGACACTAAACAGCTTAAACCTTTTTAATAAGTTTGCCTAAAATCTCTTAATATTACGCCTTGTATCCTCCAGATATGCATGTCAACATTATTCTAGAGTCACTGATATTGTCTGGCGTGTGTCAGATTTCTAAACACAGGCGAGAGGAATATTTTTACAACTGACTTTCAGATTCGATTTGAGAATAAGGATAAATTATGATTTCATTTCAAATTAATTTTAATATAGAAACACTTACCATGTATTCAGCTTAAAAACTATTTATAAAATGCAGATTCTTTTATATGCATCTCCAATATCATTTCTTCATATCATATCTTCTTCTTTCATATCATATTATTAACAAAACACTATGAACGTTAATGAAAATTCTATTTCATTAAGTCATGAAGAACTTTCCTATGACTTTTTATGCTGCTTTCCCTTAACATTAATTCATAAGGTTTTTTGTATTTTTCTTTTTTCATATTTATTAGCCTTTTAAACGTATTAAGTCTCACAAAAAGGGGTTTTTATTGTCGTTTTCTACCATCTTGTTTTAGTTTCAGTCCAATGTTTCATAAGTCCATACATTCAAATGCCGCGTAAATAAATGCTATTTACAACTGATTTCATGTATAAATGTGAGCTCACTTTTGATGCAACCAGCATTTTATAAACCTTTTATAAGAATAATATTGTTTAAAACCCAACCTACTAATCTATGCGTTCATATTTTTAAATTTGCCACATCTGATGATGGTGGTAGAATTATCACAGCATGTCCATTAGAAGAAAAGACTACTTACTACAAAAGGATTTCAAAATATTTTTTCGTTTAGCGTTAATAAAGAACAAATAAAAGTGTGCCTGTGCCTCACTACTTGAATATTAAATATGAAAATTATATACTTAACAAAAAAAGAATGGAAAAGTTTATCTAAAGAGGGGAGGGGTGTTACAATTGCTACAAAGAATTCATTTTGCCATAATTTATCGATTTAATTTTCCATTCACTTGATAAAAAAAAAAAGAAAATCTTAATTTATAATTGATTGATTTTGGAATTAAGAGGGGATAAAAGGGCATAGAAAAAGATTTATGTTTTTTATTGTATTTAAAATGAAAATAAAAAACCAACCAGAAAAATTAAACAATTTGTTTCAATAATGCAACAAACATGCCAGCCAGTCTTTTGTTAATAAATAAAATAAATATTTTAAATAATTAAATAATTAATTAAAAGCTATTCATTTTAAATGTACAATCATTATGAATGCAAAGTTTACGTTGTTCGATTATATTGAAACATTTTTTTTATCACTTTTTTGTCCATTACAAATGTATGATTAAACTCAAGGTCTTCTTATCATATATAAAAAATTATAAATAAAACTTAAAACTGTCAGCAATAATAATGAGAATATATCCCCCTTATTTTTTTTAATTTAAAATATTATAAATTTTCATTAAATCCATTTAAATTTTTTAAACACGAAGAAAAGCTATTGTATTTTTGAATTAAAAGATTAACAATGATAATAATTTTAAATTTACATATAACATCTTCAAACCGTTTTCCTTCCATGTATATGTTGTAATCATCATACAACCGTGCCATTTACGGATATAGATGTTTTAAATGCTTATTTAAGTTGGATATTCTCTATAAAGTTTATAAAACCAAGCTCTAGTATTTTGTTAGCAGCTAGAATTTTCTAGAATTTGAGGGACTGGCGTGAATGAGAAGGACTAATTTCTTCTTCTTTGCTATTAGGGTTCTCATAGACAAAATCAGAATGTAGAATGCTTCTACAGGAGCTATACGCCTGAGACGCGTTCCTGTTTTCTTGAACTCTGAACTGGGCATAGTTTCGTAGAACTATTTCAATATCAGTCGCCGTAGTCTAGTAGGTAGTGTGTTGGCTTATTAGACGAAAGGCCAGGGTTCGAGATCCCCGGTCAGACATCAAAAACGAATATATGAAAACAATATTTCTTCGGCGACTTCCTCTCAGCAGATTTCTGGCAAAAAACTCTGAGAGTAAATAAAATTGCCATGAAAAGTTTCTCAAAAAAATCTGTCGTTCGGAGTCGACTTTAAACTGGAGGTCCCGCCACTCATGAATAAAATTAGCACACACAACATAAGTGGTGTGAGAAGCTAGGCCGTAATCCTGACTGAAGTTGTAATGGCCAATTATGTATGTATGTATTCAATATCAGGTCGAATATTAGCTTGAATTAGCTAAATAATTAGCCTACCTCTAATTTAAATAAGGGTCTTGTACTTTAGGAAAGGTCCTTCTCTTATATTTCACAGGAGTATAGTAATGTAAGTGTATAGAATACAGATAAGAAGTATCTTTCACGAAGAAGCGTACACTCCATAAAAATTTTAAACAGAATTCAAATGTACGGCTTCTTGCCTTGTCTAACTATCTGTTTTCACCGTCGGTTATTCGGAATGTATTTTTTCGTCATATGGCTTAAGATGTTATTAATAAAATTAAAATATTCTTATAAATTATGAAAAATATGCCATATTTTAGTTTAATTGTTAAAAATGGCTTTTTATGCACAATTACAACACATTTTTAAAATGTCATAAAACGGATGGATTCATTGTATTATTTATTTGAACATTAAGCGGATATTTTTTATGAGAAGAAATGTTTAAATAAATAATTAATTTTTTTTATTGTATTGTATTGTATTGCATTGTATTGCATTGTATTGATGTTATTATTGGTGTTGGTAGACATTATATAAATGGCATACACATATACAAACAAATTTATTTCATTTGTAATGGGCAAAAAATCAACAACAGCATCATCATCAGCATCACCGACAGTGGCAACAGCCAGCCGCATATACATACATCATGCCAACCATAATAATAAAACATTTAAGCAAATAAATGTTGTGTTGAAATTAAATTTACGCTTATTTTTTACGTTTTATTTTTTTTTTTTATTTTTTTTTTTTTGTAAATTACAACAAAATAAAAAAAGAATAAATAAAAAAAATATACAAATAAATCGTATACAAATAAAAATTAAATGAAATTAAAAAAAAATTTGGCAAAAATGAACAAAAAAACAAAAGTAAAATAAAAGAAAGAGAGAGAGAGAGAGAGAGAAAGGACGGAGTGAAACAAACAGAAACACAAACACTATTTTACCGACAAAATTTATGTTGACATTAAAATATTTACGAAAGAATGCATGCATGACAAAATGTATATGTATACGCGAGAGTATGTGTTTGTATGTGCACATATGCAAGGATTAATGGGATGCACTAGTAGCCCATACAACGAAAATGAGGAAAAGTCATCTATGCATACACACGTATATATATACACACGTACGTCATTTACAAAGTAAAGGAAGCAGGTTAAACACTTAAAAAAGCTTAACCCTTTAGAGTTGATTCCTGTATTTTATTTAGATGTGAAATGACTCATATATAAATAATTTACTGCTAATAGAAGTGTATTTATAAAGGGTAAGGGTGGACATTTTTAAAACTATTTTCTTTTTTCCTTCATGAAGAAGAAATTCATTTGTTGCTGTGCACACATATGTACATGTACGTGTATTTTTGTGGCAGGTATGTAAGTGTATGCATGCATGGATATTTCAGAGACATTAGCAGAAATGACTGAAATGTTTGTGTACAAAATAAAACAGAACATAGAATAACAGAACACAACAGAAGAGAATAGAATAGAACAGAACAGAACACATCAAGTCAAAAACATATTTTAGCAATTTTCCACATAAATGATTTCACATAAAAATTAAATGAAATAAATTATAATTTATTTAAACAATTAAAACTCTTTTCAAATAAAATATAATTAATTTAATATATTTTTTCCATTTGATATATACACAAATATATTTTTTGTTGTCCTCATTTTTTATTTCTTTCTTTTTTTGTTTTTCACTCTAAAAAAGTTCGTCCTGTATTTTTAAATACCAGATAGTAATTTAAATAATAATAAATTGTATGAGAGCAATGGTTGAATGCATGGAAAAAAGAAGGAAATAAACTAATAATGATATAAAATAAAATTTAAATTAAAAAAAGTGTATATATCTACAAATACTTTTTAATGTGAGTCGTTTATTAATTATTTGCTAAGTGTTCAAGTACGTTTTTTATGAGGTTTTTTTTTATTTATTTATTATTATTATTATTTTTTTTTTAAACGAAAATTATAAAAATTAATTTATTTGCACGAGTATTAAATACATTTAATAATGCTGGCCATAAATAAATTCATAAAACAGCATTAAAAAATTATTTTCAATAAAAATGTTTTAATTACTAGAAAATTTAATTCTATTAATTATAGGATTAAAAACACAATTCCAAGTTAACACATAAAATTCGTAAACATTTGAAGTAGTTATTCAGAGATTTCTTGACAAGACACTTCTTCTATATTTATACTATAAATCTTGCAGAGCTTAAGCACAGCTCTGTACATACGCAAATGCAAATCAAACGAAAATAAGTTAATTGAATAAGTGATGCACTTTTGATCATTTTCTTTCTACAATTTTACGAGTCATTACCTTTTTCTTCCATTATTATATTCGTAAGTCTCGATTACATCAATGATCGAAGTTTTGTCCACACTGTGTTCCCCTCACTATTCTACTTTTTCCTTTCTTTATATTTTTTATTCTACTTTTTTTTCTCTACTGTTAAAAATTATGATTTAGTGAAGTTTGGTAGGAAGTTCTGGAATAAATATAATATAATTTGCTATTAGGACCACACAAAGAATGTCTGAGCGTTGAAATTCTCAGCTTTTGTTTATAATTTTTTTGGTTACAGATCTGCGTAAAATAATTATGACACAAATCTCTTTCTAATTCAGATTTTTGGCAAAATCTTATTCCATAACCATGTCCCAGCTCAAGGGTTTACCAGCAGAATTTTGTTCATTGGAACAAGTGTATCCTATGGAATGAATAAATACTAATAAGAAGAGAACAAAAATCAAAAGTTTTTTTACTTATTGGACAAGCCTTTGAATAACAACGGTAAACCAGAGAAGTACAAAACAAGTTCGTAATAAAAAGTATTCCTTAAAAACATAACTCAATTTAAGTAACGCACAAATTGAGTACATTTTAATAGTTTGTGTTCTTTTTTCAAATGCAATTGTCACCAATTCAACACACATTGGTATCCACTAGTTTTCAGTATTTGTTAATGCAAGTTATCAAAAAGTTATCCAAATAATCATTTTTGTGTATATCCATCCACCTGGTGTTCATTGTTTAATAGTTTTCAGTTGATTTTGTCAATGAAAGTGGTATTTCTACAAAGCTTCCAATTTTTCTACTACAGAAAAGACTTGTTTTTATATTTTTTGTTGCAAATTTTTTTTTGCAATATTCAAATAATTATTTATTTATCGTTTTAGAGAATTTCTTTTTAAATTTTTTTCAATTTTTTTGTTTGTTTTATTATAGTTTCTATTTTAAAATGGCAATAAAAAAGAATTTAATTTCAATATTTGACGTGTAGTTGTGAATTTTCGCAATAAAATAATAATCTTGATATTTAAATTGAAATTAAATAATAAGAAAGAAATAAAAACACAAATATTGTTTTTAATAATAAATTTTAGAATTGATTTTATTTATTTAAACATTAATTTTTGTTTCTTTTTTTTTTCATTTCAATGTTCACTTATTTAAATTTATTTTAATTTAATTTTTATTTTAATTTTTATTTTTTCTTTTTTATTTTTTATTTTATTTTAGACTTATATATAATATATTGTATGTATATATATATATTTATGTTTTTTGTTGTAATATTTTTTTTCAATGACTAGGAACGTAATGTACACAATTCAATTAAATTTGGCTTATAAAACTAAACACACAATATAATTTCAAATTCAAATAATTACTGTAATTGTAATAATTATATTTAAATAATTTATTGTTGGTATTTTGTTTTATTAAATTTTATTTAATTTAATTTATACTGAAAATAAATTTTTTTAATTCGTTGCATTTTTTTTTCTGCGAAATACTTCTTCTCTTTTTTCTCTTTTTAGTTTTAAATAGTGTATAATTAGTAGTTTATTTTTTATTTTTAATAATTAATATTTATTTTATTTTCTCTTTTTATTGTGTAGATTTTTATTATACAACTTATTTAAGATATATGGATAGATGGAGAGAGAGAGAGAGAGAGAGAGAGACAGAGAGTGACAAAAAGTGTAAAATTAAATTCTACCAATATAAGTAAGTTTTTTTCCTTATTTTTTCTTTCCATACAATACAAATGCTTTTATATTCTATTATATTATATTCTCTGTTATATTTTTTTGGCTTTACTACATTTTTTTAACATTTGGCTTTAATTGCTTTAGTTCAGTTATTCAAGATCTTTTTTTTTTTTCAATATGGAGTAGTTGGTTGCTTTAAAAACAGAACTTCAAACAAATTAATTCTTTAGACTTAAAAAACAGTACATTTGAAACCTTTATTCGATTTACTTAATTGGCTTTTGCAACCCTTTAGACAGGATTATGGCCTAGCTTCTCAAAACACTCATATTGTTTGTGTTAATTTTATACATGAGCCAGAGTTTAATGTAGGCTCCTGAACGATACATTAAATATGTTTCTTATGGCAGTTTTTTTTCTCTTAGAGTTTTTTTCCAGAATAATATTGAAAGAAAGTCGGCAAAACAAGTGTTTTTTACAGTTCCTATTTTTCTCATTTGTTCCGTAAGTTGGCAACGTAATCGAAAAACGATTGAAATTCATAAACAGATCCCAATGTAGATTTTATAGCTTAAAAGCACCACCAAATCAATTCTGATCTCCATCTTTCTTTTTGTGATCTAAAGCGCTAATGGTGATTGAATTCTACACTTAGGAACCTACTGATTAAGTACATATATTTGTCATAAGAACGATGTAAAATGAAATACATATACACTTTACCTTAGTATGCATATAACGCATACTCGTAGACATTTCGATATTTTGGTAAAAAAGAGGCCATTCCAACTTATGTATTATTTCGTAAATCGGTTGGCTGAATCTCGAGATATAAAATGGCTTAATGTCGTAAAGAATTAATTGCTTTATAGTTCTGTTTTAGGACATTCGGAATGTAGTTTCTTTATAAAAGGGACTTTCTTTTTTTGCAAAATTATTATTTTTTTTTTCGGATATTTTAATTAGATAAAATATTTATTTTCTATTTAATGTTTTTATTTTATTTTAAATTCCTTATTATATTTAAAAAACGAAAAATGGTGTTTTCTTTAATTAAGAGTTAAATTAAATAGGCAATATTATTAATTTAAATTTCATATGGGTTGATGAAAACAAATCGTCTTTAAATGATAAATTACAGAGTGAATGTATCATAAAGTGGATTGAGATTTTTTAGTGTGTGTTAAATGAAAACAACAATATTTATTGAACCTCAACTCAAGTAGAATAATTTTTCAAAAATTCTATGAAAATAGTTACGGAAATTGTTAAATAATCTTCATTTTCTTTTATAGTTATTATTCCATTGATTTGCCATTGTTTATTATTTAATTTGTTTATAATAGAAAACATATTGTTTTTTTTTTTTAAATTTGTGTCTTTAATGATGGCAGTTTAAATTTTATTTGCTGTTTTGTGTAATGATGGCTGGCTATTGTATACAAAAATTAAATAATTTTTTATGTTCTTGTCGCTGTTGATAAATTTTTTATTTATTTTTTTTTATTATTTTTTAATAATTATTAAATATTAATTATGTGATGTTTATCGTTAATTTAAAAATTTAATAAAAGCGTGTGTGTGTTTTTTTTCAATAGTTTTTAAATTAATTCATTCAATTTATGTTCTTGTTGCTTTTGCTGTTGGTTAATTTGCTATTTACTTTTTTTACTCTTTTCGTTCTTAAACAATTTTTTCCGACATTTTTTTTTGCTCTTCCTGTGGTAGTATTTCCTACATTTTTTATTGTTGTTATTATTACACAGCCAGCATATTAATTGGTTTAATAAAGTTGCATGGGAATTTAATACAAACAAAAAAAGAGGACAATAAACAAACCAACAGAAAATTTAAAAAACCATAAAGTATTTAAAAGTATTTCCACTTTTTTCTTTCTTTATTTATTTTTAATTTATCAATTATTTATATTTTTAACGTCTTTTTCTTGGTATCATTTATTATTCTGTTTCCCTTTGTTTTTTTTTTATGACTTTTTACAAGATTTTATTTTTTTTATATACGACAGTATGTAGAATATGCATTTAATGTATTTAATTTGTTTTTTCTTCTTCTTTTTTTAATTATTACTGTTGTTATGTATTATTTATAGTCCGTAGTGGAGTAAAATTTAAATTTACTGCGACTATACTGACTATTTATGGCTGACTTGCGTTTGTTTTATTACTTTTATATATTTTTTTGGCTCTTTTGTTGTTGTTGTTGTTGTTGTATTAATGGTAAACGGAAAAGTGGCGCTTATTATTTTTAAATTTAAATCTTATTATAGTAAAAATAAATAAAAGTAATCAATAATTAACCTTAAATCATTTATAAAGTCTCTTTTCGAATATTTCTTTTTCTGTTATTTTTTTTCCGTTTTTTATTATTTCAATTCATTTCAGTTATTTGTAGCTGTTGTTTAATTATTTATTATATATATATTACACAATTCCCTTTATTGTTGTGTTGGTGCTTAGCCCTGTTGTGTTTTTCATATTGTTGAATTTTATTTGTTTTAATTTTTTTTTATTTCTTTAGTTTTTTTTTTAGCTTTTGTGTGTTAAATTTTATGTGAATAGCTGCACTTTCAATGAAAAGTATGTCAGAGACTGTAGTGAAGCGTATGCTAAATTAATTAAAATCGATGATGAAAATTGCAAACGGGGTCATAGGTGACTATACAAAATACTACATAACATACATTCACATATGCAATTGCTTTATTTTTTTTTTCTACGTTTTCAATCTAATATTTATTTCATTCGAATGTTGAAACAAAATTCATATAAATTTTTAAATGCTTTATGAATATAAAATTCTTGTTAAGAATCATTTGTTCTACAACAGAAGTTATGTTTTAATACCATGAAATATATAAAAAAAGGACTCAGAAGTTCCATTTTGATTTACTATTATTGGTAGAATATATGGCTGCATTTCAAATAGTAATTTTTCTATCAAAAGTAATCTCTACTTGATAAAGATAATATGATAAAATATGATTGCGAGCAAAACTTTAGTTTTGATATAAAAATTAATATTGATATACAATATTTTGCTTGTAATAGCATTCCTAAAATATAAAACTTTTAAGAGGCTATATAATGTTAAATAATTTAAAAAAATTACAATTTACAATTATAATAATTATATTATATTCTACCACCACATTAAAACTGGCCTTGAAACAAGGAGATAATCCTTAATACCCTAAAAGAATACAAAGTAAATACAGTCTACTTACTTTGGTAATTTTATATAATTTTTTGTAATAATTGTGTTAAATAAATTGTATTCTTTCGAATTTTTAGTCTGCATAATATATCACACCTCTAAGTACTTCCTACTGTAATATGTGGCTGTGAAATAATTTATTTAATACTTTAATACGTTATTGGTAGAAAAATGTTTTGACTAACCTCTCTAAATATTTGCTGTAAATTTAAAATATTTTCTTGGTTTGATTACAGGCATTATAAAAAGTTATTTAAATTAATTGGCTTTGAAATTGTTGTGTTTCTTGAACATTTTTCTTTTGGGAATTGGGAATCGATATGAAAATATTATTTTGAATTTTAGCATATCTTTTCCGTGCCCAAATAATTATTGTTTATTGAATTTTTCTTTATTTCTTTAGAAAGTTTCATGAATTTTCTTCTTAATTTTCGTTGGTTTTATATTCGCTTTTCATTAAGCATTTGTATTGTTTAATCTATTTAAAGAAACGTTTTTAAATCTATGAAATTATTTTGGCTTCTTTTCTTTATTTTATTGATTTAAATATGAAGTCTTTACTTTGCCTCGAAAGCAGCATTTCATAAAAAGTAAATTTTACTACGTGTTTATAAAAAAAAATTGATATTATTGGCCCACATATATTGTCTTCAATCGATTTACAAAAGTATTGGTACTAAATATTTGAAGCTTGCTTTATGCTATAAAAAGATGTCTCTACATACCCCAATAACAGGCACGATTTTGCAATCAATGCGATGAGTCTGTCTGTCATACTTTCCACTGTAACTGAAGCACTTATTCACTTGAATTCAATTCCCATGCAATTGTAATATTTTGAAAATAAAAAGTCAATGGGATTTTGTTTTTAGTATTCAATGAATAATCATTTTTTTTTTGTATTTCTATTTATTATTTATTATTTGTTATAATTATTGTTTAATACTGTTTTTTTTTAATTAGTTTAATAGTTATTTGAATTAATCTTCTTATAGGCAAATATTTACATATATTCACATGATTTACTTAAACAGAGAACGAACTAAGCTTATCAGTCTGTTAAACCCAAATTTTTTAATTTTTTTCTTTTTTTTTTTATTTCGTAAAAACTTTTCAAAAGGGTTTTGATTTCTTTCAAAAAAAATTTTCTTTTTATTTTAATTTTTACAATAAATTAATTTACATTAAAAATGAGAAAAATATATAAACATTAACTTGAAATTAATACAACTGAATTTATAAAAAAAAAAATATTTAATAAGAATTGTTTAAAAATTTTGAATAAATTAGAAAGACAATAATTAACAATAATTAGAAAAATAAACCCATAGAACAATAGCCAGGAATAATAATTTTAATGATAATTAAATAATTTAATTTTTTTTTTTGTTTTTGTGCTTTTTTGTTTTAAGTTTTTCATTTTAAAGGGTAGAGTTGTGTTTATTTTCTATTCTGTTTTCTCTGTGTGTGTATGTTTTATTTTATTTTTACAAAAAGTGCTGGGACATGCCCTTATTCTTGAAATAGAGAGAGGTGCACTTTATAAATTCACTGGTTACGTAGTCTGTCTCCTTGGAAAGCTTAAAAACTAAAACGTCATCATTGTTGTGTCTTCCGGAGGGGGGAAGTCAACAAACAGCCGTTTGTTGTTGGTGCTGCTGAGGCTGATGTTGTAGCTGGTAATTTGGATGTTACGCCCACAAGCTGTTGCTCTCATCACCCACCGAAGCTGTGGTAGTGTTGATTTCGTTGAGGGATAAATTCGATTCGTACTGGTTTAGTTCATCTGGACGACAGCTTTCATTTGAACTATGACTGGTTGTACTAGTGCTGCTGCTGGTCTTGGTTGCTCCGCATCTACAGCTGAGGTTATCATCTGTTGCTGTTGCTGTTGCTGACGAAGATGTTTTGCGACAAGTACAGGGTGGTTTCTTGCAATTAAATGTAGTCACCTGAGGGTTGGTGGCAGTTGGAGGTGGCGGTGGTGTAAAGTTTGATGAGAAACTTGTTTGTAAGCCTGTTTTGCGTTTATTGTTCGTTGAGGTTGTGCTCGGCTGCTCATGGCTACAGTCACAATTGTTGGTTGTTTTTTGAAGTGTGGGCTGCTTGGTATAGTCCACGCTATCATATGCCGGTGCCACAGTTTCAGCTGCGACTGCCCCTCTTGAAACCTGGCCATTGCTTATGGCATAGTATGAGGGCACCGCGTATTCATGCTGTTGATGATGCATATGTGAGGAGGTGGTAGTGGTGGCAAGTGGCGGTGGTGGTGGTTGTCGTAGATGATGATGACGTTGAAACTCCAATGTTTTGGCATGTTGTATCTCTTTACTATCTTTGCTGGCTTTGTAGCCCAATTCGTTTAGGGTATTGAATTTACAATTGGCTGCCGCTGTTGGTATGGGAGCATAGCCCCGTACACAGTCATTTATGGTGGCATAGTTGCCACAGTCTGTGTAGTGTTTGTCGCTCACTACACCAATACCAGCACTTTGACCTACCAGCCGACCATTGGCTGCTGCTTGATATTCATGAGCTGGTGCATAAATGTTTACCGAAGAACGATTACTGAGACAGTTGTTTCTACGTTTGCTACGTACGCTTGGCAAAGCAATACGCAACTTTTGCCAGAATTTTTTGTCGTCCCATTCAATGCAGGTACTGGTGCGTAGATAGTGACGCATATCAATGTCTATATCGCGTTGGGGCAAATCGCCGTATAATATAAATACAATGCGTTTGCGGCGTTTAACGATTTCATGCAGGGCGCTTTTGTATTCAAAGCGCGACCATTCATTATACAAAAAGTTCTTTGATAAAACCAGAACGAATTGTTTGGCGCTTTCGGCGGCTTCAATAATGGCATCTGTCACATAAGCGTTTACATTAATATCACGGTAGTGTAGGCACGCTCTGTAGCCCATGTCATTTTCTAAGGTATGAGCGAGAATTTGATTGACGAAGTGTTCATCTTGTAGACTGTAGGCAAAATAGGCATCATTAAGGCGTTCCTTGTCCAAATCTTCTACAAAACCAGGCGATTTGTAGCACATGTTGAATAGGCAGTTTGAATGGGCCCACATCTTAAGTTCACGGCGGTAGCAAAAGAGCCCTGCAACAAGACCAAAGAAACCAACAAATGCACAAGTGGCCATAAGAAGAAATGGTAAAAGATTTTCTATTTCACTGGCCTGTACGTAAGTTGCCACATCTTCGCGTAAAGTGCACTTGGTGCCATTTTTTTCACGCAATACACTGGTGGCATTATTGTACACACAGGACACACGAGAGACGTCAATGATTTTGCCTGAGCTTTGTGCCAAATAACTGCGAAAACGCATAAGATAACTGCACTCACAAGACCACTGGTTGTCGGCCAAACCGATTTCTACCAAATAAGGATTAAGAGCCAATTGCCATACCTCGAAGTGCAGTAGTCGGTTACCATCCAGACGCAATATTTCCAATTTTCTCAAAGCCTGGAAACTGCCATTGCCAATGGTTGCGATACGATTGTTTTGCAAATAAAGTTCTCTGAGATTTTCCAAATTGCTGAACTCATTGCCTTCCAGACTGGTGATATGGTTCTCTTCTAGGTGTAAAACAAGCAAGCGTTTCAGTCCACTGAAAGTGGTGTTGTAAATGACTTGAATATTTGAGTTGTTGACATAAAGTACAGCCAAGTTTTTACGTCCCAAAAAAGAGTGGCTGGCAAGTTCTAGGAAGTTGTTGCCGTCGATATACAATTCTGTAGTATCCATTGGCACTTTGCGAGGCATTTCAGAGTAGCCAGCTCCAGAGCATTCCACAATATTTGTAGACCAGGTTTGATCATGGAAGCAGGTGCAATTTGTGGGGCAAGTCATTTCACAATCACATGCATCAAATTCACAACAGTGGCATACTGCAAAGCAGTGAGTCTTATATGAACACAAAAAGTGTTTGGGTTCGGCCTCTACTAGGGTAACGTAAGCCCTCTCGCGATTATTCAGCAACTTACAGTAAATGCTATCCAAGTCCATAATAGTGGGATATTGGCGAGAGGTGTCCTTGTTTATTTTCTGCAGCCAATCAATGTTGCAATCACAAGTAAACGGATTACCTCCAATATAAAATTCAGGCAAGGCACGGTACTGTGGAACTGGTAATATTCGTAGACTCTTAATGTCCAAGGTGGTAATCTGATTGGCATACAGATCTACACGTGTCAAGTTAGCCTTGTGCATGAATGTATCAGGATCGACAGTCGTCATGAGATTATTGTTGACAAACAACAACTCAATTGAATTGGGTATAGAAGAGGGCGAAATGCGTTGTATCAGATTAAAGCTGGCATCTAATGTTTGTAGACGTATTTGGGTATCCAATCCAAACCGATTTGAAAGTTCTATTAAACGATTTTTGTGGAGGTCCAACCATTGCAATGTACTTGGCACGTGAGCGTAATCAAAGTGCTCCAAACGATTATCGGATATATTGAGCCACATCAAAGAAGGCATATTACTAAATAAGCCATTAATATCACTC
The DNA here is from genome assembly GCA_005959815.1 of Sarcophaga bullata. Lineage (NCBI taxonomy): Eukaryota > Metazoa > Arthropoda > Insecta > Diptera > Sarcophagidae > Sarcophaga > Sarcophaga bullata. The sequence goes on from QOCX01000174.1 coordinate 164,310, forward strand.
AAGTCGTTGCCGTCCAAGCGTATTGCCTGGATGCTTGAAGTCATTTCAAATGCTCCCGGCTCCACTACAGCAATGCGATTGCGAGCCAAATTCAATATTTGTAAACTGGGCAATTCTTTAAAGGAGTGCATGGTAATATTTTCCAAATAATTGCCAATCAAGCGTAAACCATAAAGATTGCTTAGGCCTTTAAAGGCATTGTCTTCCAAGACCGTAATCATGTTCTCACCCAAATCGACGGTGCGTAATAAACGCATATTACGTATGGCCAAAGGTACGGTTTTCAATTGATTACCATTGAGGTTCAAATCCTGCAAGGAACTGCAATTACGAAAGGCTTCTGGGTGAACACCAATCAGATGGTTATTGTCCAAGGAAAGCAGAGACAGTACATATAGACCATTGAGAGCGTAGGCATCTAAGTATTTAAGTTTGTTGTGTGACAGCAAGAGAGTGTGAAGATTATTCATGGGAGCAAAGGTTTCAGCAGCAATATTTTCCAATTGATTGTGCCTTAAGTTGAGTATCTGAAGGGTGTAGAGATCGGTAAAGATTTCAGCATCCAATTGGGTAAGTTTATTGTGCGATAGGTTCAATAACACAAGTCTGATTAGGCCCACAAAGGTACTGCGATCAATCCAAGTAGAGGTAATTTGGTTGTAAGACAAATCCAAGGCTTGCAACTGTTCCAAGTTTGAAAACAGTTTAGGAGATAATACCGATATTGAGTTGTTCTGCAAGTAAACTTCTTGTATAGAATCTGCTTGCTCAGCAAACAGTTCAGAGGGTAGAGCTACTAATTTATTAGAGCTTAGATTAAGGATTTGCAAATTCTTTAGGCCGCTCAAAGCCTTATCGCCAATCATTGAGATTTCATTGTTGTTTACCTGCAACACTCGCAAACGTCTTAAGGTGGCAAAGCCATTGGCGGGCAGTAATACAAAATGGTTGAAGGACACATCTAAAATTTCAATGTCCAAATTGCAGGACGTTTGCGATCTTTTACCGTTCTCGGGAGAAGAGGTGGTTTCTGATCCATGATCTTTAGAACGGTCACGAAAGCCCAATTCGTTGACATCTTGCAATCGATTCTCACTCATGTTTAAAGAAATAAGGCCACTCAATGTACAGAAAATATTTTCCGGCAAAGACCAGATATTATTGGACGACAAATCCAAACGTTCCAAATTTTTTACAACATTAAATGCATCAGGTTCAATGTCGAAGTTTAATGAAGGCCATAGTGTATTGTGAGTACGCACGGTTAGATTCCTTAGGTGGTCTAGGCCATCTAATACCTGTCTGTTGAATTTTGATAATTTGCAGTATTGAATCGAGAGTTCTTGTAAACGGATAAGATGGGCAAACGATTGAGGTTTCAAAGTACTCTTGGCCATTATACCATCGTCACAGAGCACATGTAAGCCCACTGTGTGCTCGGAGGGTATGACACTGAAATTCGTGTTGTCAAATTCACTGTTGACCGTACGCAGATTGCACATCAGCATGATCTCTGGTTGATCAGGTCCTAGTGCTTTCGAAAAGTGACAGTCGTCAGGGGGATCGTAACGCATTTCTTGGTTGACCAAAAGAGAGTTTTGGTTTCCATTGGGTGGAGTGTGTAACTGGTTGTTCGAAACGCCGGCCTCACCCATTATGGCATTCGAGTGCTGTTGCATTTGCTGTTGAGTGACATGAGTAGATATTGTTGATTGCTGTTGCTGTTGTTGTTGCTGATGATGTTGTGTTGACTGTTGTTCTTGTTGCTGTAGCTGCTGTTGCATGCTGACACCACACATCACTGAGGCAAGACACAACATGGTCAAAATGTTTCTGCATTTGTAAGTCAAACCCATTTTGTTGTAGTTATACGGAATCTTTGAATATTAAACGAACAAAATTAAAATTGAAACTTAAAAATTTCAAAACGAAACCAATTAAATAATGATTCGTATCACAAAAAAAAAAAAAAAGTTTGCAATTGTTAACAATTAATCCAGTTTAAACATTTTGAATGTTTTTTGTTTTTGTTTTTGACTCTGTTTCTTGATTTTTACTTTTTACTTTTTTTTTCCTTTTTCTTGGTTTTTGTTTGTTCAAGATGCTTAAGCTTGTGGCGTGCAAATTAAAAACGTTTTCTTATCTTTCAAAAAAAAAAAAAACAAAAAAATCTTTTCATTAATTGTATGTGTTAAAGGTTTGATTCTATGTATGTATGTGTGTGTGTGCCGTTTCAAGTTCGTTTTACGATTTTTCACATCACGTCACGAGCAAACGATTTGTTTTTGTTTTTTTTACACTTTTTTCTGTATTTTATTTGAGATTTCTGTGTTTTTTCTGTTTTCCAAGTATGTGTGCGTAAGTAAACTTTTTGTATTTTCCTGTAGATGTTTAAGGATTTGTCGTTTGACGTTTAACATAAACTGGAGCAAATTCGCCTCTTTTTGTTTTATTTCTTGTTTTTCATTTTTCGAAGTGTTGTTAGCTGGCTGTGTCGTGTAGTTTTGGAAAGGAAGTTGGGAGGAAACAAGGAGGCTTTGTTACGTTTCTTCTTTCGGTTTTGTTTTTTATTTTATTTATTTTATTATTTTTGTATTATTTTCTTTCACTTTTTCATATTCACACTTCGGTTGTTATGGTTAATAATAACAATAAGAAGAACAAGAGCAAAAAGATGTAGCGAGTTGACGAACGAGAACTCATGTGAGAATTTTCTCTTTTTCAATTAAATTTCTTTTCTTAGTTGTTGTTGTTTTGTATTTTTCTTTTTTTGGTTATTTAACACAACAATTATTCTTGGCTGCTTAAGCTTTTTGTCTTATTAGGAACATTAAAACGTTATTAAATTTAATTATTAAGTATGCGGGAATAAGTGACACACGTTGCTCTTTCTATTACTGCTTGTTTCTATTGGTTTTCACTTTAAATTTCACTCGTACAGAAAGACGCACCCGTTTCTTAAATTGTATGAAACTTTTCTTTATTTTTTTTTCTTGGTTTACTTTTCTTCTCTCATAAATATTTTTCAAAATGGAAATTTCTCTAGAGCCACGAGTAGAGGTGTTCTGTAATCAAGTTCTAACTAAAGACTGACTTGTATATGACAACTAGCAACCCTTATATAGATGTGATGTGTTTAAAAGTAAAATTCATCACAAACCAGAGAGCGAGAGTATAAAAGAAAAATGTTCAAACACAAATAGAGAATGAGAGAGAGAGAGAGAGAGATGTGATAGGGTTTTTAAATAAAGGATATTAATGTATTACACGAAACAAATGTACGGGCGTAGAAAAATCATAACAGAGCGTAAATAATTTTAACATAGAGAGTGTTAACTTAAAGAGAGTGAAATAGCGAGAGAGAGATAGAGAATGAGAAAGAGACTTTTCATTGTGTAGAGTTTTTCTTTTGCTAGTATTTTGTTTTGTTTTGTTTTTCAATGTATTAATGCCGCACATTATTTGTTTTTGGTTAAATTTTCTTTTATTCTTACTTTTCACATACTTTTGATGTTGTCTCGTTGTGTTGTGTTTCGTTTTGTTGTTGTATTTCTTGACTTACAGAATCCTTGTCCAACAGCTGTCGCAACAGATTTTCTTTTCTGTTTTTTTTTCTTTGTTTTTTGTTTTCTTGTTTGAAAAATTGAAAAAGAATTTTTCACCACAGCAGGACATCAAAGCGTATACGAAAATCATTTAAAACTGAAATCATGTTAAGATTTCTGTCTTCTTCTCTGCTCATGTAGATGTTGAAGAAAAATAACATGATTTTGCAAAAGTCCGTATGGTTTTCTTAAGCTGAAATTAAAAACAAAAACAATAAAGGACAAAAATTTAAAAAGAAAAGCAACTACAAAAAAAATCAACAGCACTTGGAAACCGTTTCTATTTGAGTTTAAGAAGAGCAAAAAAGGACTCCCATGCACATTGCAAAGAACGTCAATCAGATCCAAAGTGTAAGAAAATCTGGAAAATTAAAGAAAAGCAAAGTCAAAAGAAATTAACGAGGAGGGGGTATAGTTATGCGTATTTCCTTTTAAATTACAAACTTTATACGATGTCCTTTTTTAAATCCGCTTTATAATTTAAGCTGATTATAAACATACTCATATACTCAGACTGATTTCTCTGTTTTCTGTGTTCTGTGTTCTATGGGAGATTCTATCACTTTTGCTTTATATATCTGATGACATACGTTTAAAAATTGATGGGGCTATTGTTGTTGTTGTTTTTTACAGCATAACAAAAAATGCTGGTTGTTGTAAGCAATTCCTTATATGAGATTTAATATACCATTTACTTCCGTCTATTATTGTAAAAAAATTTTAGGTTGAGAACTGTTTTTTTTTGTCAATTTTTTCCCCTTAAACAGTATTGTGATTTGTTCTTCTGTAAAAAGGAAAATAATAAAGTCTAGTTTTAAAGAATAAAGAAACAAATCTTGTTAACTTGCTAGACAATGTTCTGGAATTTGTTTTGTAAACCGAAATGCTGACAGCTGCTGCAAATATAATTTCTAATCGACTTTAAAGTTAATTACACTAGCCAAAAACATTAGTGATCGTGGAAAACCATTTTTATTTCATTTATATTACAATGAAATACCGGTGTATTGCAATAGTAAGGTGAAGACTTTTTCTATTCATTCTACTTCACGTGGATGTTTTGGAAGGGTAGGCTAGAAGAAGTTAACGAGGTTTGCAAAAGATACAGACTTCGTAAGGAAAGTGAGATTGGTATCCCTTACAATGTTATCATAGACACCACTGGAAGTACGATAATAATCCTCTAGTGCTTTGCGGATGCCAAGAACATTTCTCAGTCATAATGATCCGATTGTAATTCAAAAAATAGAGATTTGTTTGCCGCTTCTTCGTCACCTTTATGCATTGAATTATACATTAGTGGACTCGAATAATTTTTATAAGTAGTGCTTATTCCTGTTTTCCGAAAAGTGGGTGTTAAATAGTTCAGAATATTTTTTCATTATATTTCGTTGCCACGCTAACGATGCTCGTACAACTTTATCTAGCTAATGATTCCATCATATTTCTAATTTAGTTTTTCTCTTACCAAACGTTATTTTATTTTAAAATTATATGAAAAAGTTATTGTTGTTGTTGTTATTTTATTTAATATTGCTTTTCATTTTCAGGCTTTTGTATGCCAAACCAAACTAAACTAAAATACCAATTTAAGTATGTTTTTTAGTTCCGTTTGTTCTTTAGTGAAAGAAAAAAATATATTTTCCATTTCTATAGCAAATAAAAAATAATAATAACAACAAAAACAACAACAACAAATAAATAAAAGTTTTATTTTCATTTTTAATATTTTATTGCTGGGGCTTGTTGTAGGAAAACTCTCAAGGTTCTCTAGAGTGTAAATCTAAAATGATTTTTCCTGCTCGTAATACTCACAGGCTGAAAATGAGGCAGAATGCATCAAAAATAGTAGTATGGCGTGATGGGTTGTAGGGGTGGGGAGGTGCCAACTCTGCACGGTAAGTGTTGATGTTAAAATGTGCTGCCTCTGTTAGTCTTGTTGTTGTTTTACGTTGCGGTAAGTGAGAAATTGGCAAATCCTCCATAAACCTCGGTTTTGTGGGCAACAACTTACAGCTATTAAGTCAAGGTTGTTTTGCGTGCAATAACGATTTTCGTACGTACAAAACGATTTGCACATTCACACTTTGTGAAATATTTGTGTTGGTTTGGTCGCTGCTTGATTGGTTCCAACTGAATGGTTGAACCATCTATAAATGGTTTCTTCTGTCTTTTCTTCATTAAAAAAAAAGGTAGAAAAAAGCAATGAAATTTGTGTGTGAGTGTGTGTTTTATTTTATAAAATTGTGTGTGTGTTTAAGGGTTTTTAAAACTCAAGGTTAATGTAGATGATGTCTTGAGTTATTTTCTTTTTAATTCAGTTGGGAACACAGCCAAAAGTAAGAAAATACAGTGCCATAAAAGAAAAAAATAATTATAAAATAGGGAGGCAGAAGAAAAGCCAAAAGATAATTACGTTCAGAAATCTTAAAAAGGTTACATGTGTGGCCACACAAATTAAAATGGCATAGCCAAATAATATTTTATATCCCATCAAATTGAACAAAAAAAATGTCCTTTAAATACAGTGACGTTCGAATTCTAATAAATAAACCCCAGCATTGTTGCATGAATAATATCTTTATAATTGAAATGTCAAAATAAAATTCCCACAGGAAATTCTTATACAATAGATGAATAAAAAAAAGTAAAAAAAATAACACCACACACATACTGATATGGCCATGATATACATACGAGTCTACCCCAAGTCATTATAGTCAAAAAGTTTGAAATGAAGATTGCAAAAACCTTAAGAAAAGAAACAATAAAACCCATACACAGTAATTGAATTAAATTGTTCAGGCAATTTTCTTTTAAAACTAACCTCTATGGTTAATTTCCTGTTTCCTATTATTGCATTGTGCTAGAAAAGAAAGTGCAACCAAAGCAGAGTTGAAGTTGCATTATGACAAATGATAACAGTGGTCTTGACCATCACAGAGAGTAACAATAAAAGAGAATGATAAAGACAACAAAAGACAGAAGAAAAGGATGTTAAATACAAAGATGATTCAATTGTATAACGTTAGGTACGTTAATTTTAAATCCAAGTGTTTTTTTTTTCTTATTTACTAAGGAAAAAATCGTAGTGTCAGTACTTCTATCATTTTTTTCTTTAAGGAAAAGGTGCTAAACTGCATGCAGCGGAAGTATAGTGACATCATTTTGTACTTCTAAATAAATAGAAGTATAAGTGAAAGTAATTGATTGGCTTTAGTTTATTATTTGATATAGTTCTGATATTATGGAAGTTGCATTCCAGGCTCCATTAATATTCTTAGCTTGGGTCCAGCAGAAAGTTTAAAAAATCTGCTCCCTCTTGAGGAAGCATATATGCGACAGGCTTTGTTAACACAATAAATTTTACTTCAATAATGTCTCCATTCAGTACGATATCCTCATGAATTTGATCTTGTTGGAGTTTATTTTAAAGCCGATATTTCCCTTGTTGTCGTTATGCATGTTAAACTATTTGTCGTAAGGCTTCTAATCATTTTTAGCCTTGAACTTGAAATACCATTTTGCTCACTAGATCATCCAAAGTACTTTCTCCATCTGTTAAGTAGCGTTTTTATTGTTGTGAGTGGGTGGTGTTTCATTTGCATGCATTATACATGATATTGTAGATATTGTGCGATTGTTTTGTTACTTTAGCTGTCTGGTCGCAGTAATTCAGTTCGTAGTTTTCAGCATATATCCTATTTTTTTAATTGCTCTGTGTGTTAGATTCTTGATTTTCTTGTTTTGTGGTGGAAAGTTTTCTGGTCAGAAGACTTCAATTTCTACCATTTTTTTATATAAAGTTTAAGAAAAAAAGCCCAACACTTTCATAAAAACCTGCCTTTGTTGTCTTTTATAAATTTGAACTCTCTATAGGCATATTAAAGACAATATTTCCACCTTTAATACAAGAAGAATGGAATGGCTAAAATGGAATGACAGCAAATGACCAGCAGTCAACCATACTGACAAGGATTTGTTATTCATTTTCTCTAAGATAATACACATAAAACTAATTGCCAGAGCATTAACGAGAAAGGTTTTATTCGAAGAATTATAAAAAGTAATTAGCAGAAATGAAGCTATCATATATGACAAGGATTCATACAATAGGTATCAACTTACGCAAGTAGTACATTCATCTTATGTACATATCTAAAATACATATTAAATATCATTCTCTTTTATTCATTGTCTTCTTTTTAATTTGATTTGATTTGACTCTCATAGCCACCATGAAATCCTGCCTTCACTTTTAATTGACATATTTTTTTTGTTTGTTTTGTTTGTTGTGGTCCTTTAAACTCCTGCCATCTTTTTATCTCTTTGTACGCAGTGAATTGGTCTAAACTTCTTATCTGACAGGCAAGTTGAGTATTAAGCCTTGCAAGTGTGTATCATTAAACAAGGGGTGGGTTAAGTAGGAAAAAGGGAAATGTGGCAGTGGGTATAGCTAAATTAGCAAACCACTAAATAAGATTTTATTATCGTTTTTTGTTTCTGTTGTTGTTTGTGTTTTTGCATCATTTAATAGGATTTTTTTTTTCGTTTTGTTCTCAATCGAGCTGGTCAAGATCTAAACGTTTTATGTCTGAAATGAGAGAAAAAAAAAATAAGAAAAAAAATTCTTCCCAAAAGCATCAGAAACTAATTGTATTATTTACCATAATAAGGGGTGACTGTCAGTTTAACTAGTAATGGTATCTACACTAAATTGGGGGTCAGGCTTGCTTTGGTTTTGGCGTGGTGGCAGCAATACCATTGTTACGACAAAAACTTAAGTAAAAAAAAAAGAAAAATAATAGAAAAAAATGGAAAAAAGCTCAGTTAATTACCCGACTATTGTCTATAACGTTTTGTGGTATTCTAAGAGAATTACTTTCATACAAAACCGTACCAAAAAAACAATTCAGCAATAAAAATATAGACAAACAGAACAGTTACCAAGTCATTCGTATATTGTATTGTAGTTTGTCAGTCACTCAGTCAAGTTGTGATGGCGTCTCAGTCATCAAAAGTGATGGAAATCTGTTAGACGACTTTCCTTTTATTATTATTTCGATTGCTTTTTTTCTTTTTTCTTTTTTTTTTTTTTTTGTAGAAAATAAAAATTTGTAGGTTTTTCCAGTGATTAAAGATAAAACAGCACAAAGTCTGAAGGTAATTAGCAACTGACATGAATTGTTCATTAACTTGGTGGCTGCTTTATTTAAGCGGTAGGGGTATGGGAAAATAATAAAATAAAAAATCTTGCCTTAAGTTAAAATAACACAAAGAAAAGGAAAATAATCAATCCAGGATGCGTTCTAATTGTTTAATTTTATTTGTTTGAGTTTTTTTCTCCTCCTTCTCTTCTTTTTGATTTGTTTTGTTTTGTTTGTGTTATAAAAACAAATACAAACATTTCATTTAATTTGTTTAATCCGCACATATAGTTTTTTTTTTGTATCAAAAAAAAAATTTTTTTTTATTAAGACTTTGGTATTAATCCATTACGCATGCCTTTTTTATGTAATTTATTATTCCTAAAGCAGGAAATAAACAAACATTCCAATTATGGATCTTAATCGGTACATAAATAAATGATTTATTTTCTATTTATATTTGAATCGTTAAAATTGCTTTTGATGGATTGAAATATCATAGGACTATACGGTGGAAAATGAAATTCAAAGCGATCTAAGGTGTGTTTTATCTTATCATTTCAGGGCTGGCAATACCTAGTGGTCTGCCAATTATTTTCCTGTAGAACTACGTTGTTATCTTCTCGAAATGATTTTGTGAATATTTTTCTTAAAAAGCTAATTTCCATTAGAGTATTGGAGCATTGGATTCTAAGTGATTTAATATTGTGTAGGAGTTTCTAACCTTTGAAATGATTTTTTTTTATAAAGTTGCCTAATATGATCTGTTTGATAATTTGTTTTTTAAATTAAATTTTTTGCACATTTGCACTCCTAAAGTAGACAGAAATTTTTTTATAATTTGTAATAAAAAAAAAGATGAAAAACTCAGAAAAGGAATTGCACTAAAGTTCATTTAAAATGCGACATTTCAACTTAACTATTGTCAAATACATTATAATCATGCATTTATAGTTTTTTTTCTCTCCTCCCCTCTTCATCTCTGCCACTCTTCTACGAACCATAAATGAGAATGTATGCGGTAATATTGCAGAATACAATCACATGACATTATTACAAGTTACATGCATGTATAAATGAATTTATGAATTTATGAATGTATGTACGTTTGTAAGTGGGTATGTGACACCATATATTAAATTTTAGCACTTCTGTTGTAGAGTAGTAGACTTTCAATTCAAGTAGTCTGCTGGTTTAGAAATTATAATAAATGACGTTTTTTTCTGTTGCCGTTCTGTTTTTTTTTTCTGTTTTTGTAACTGCTCTTTCCATAGCAGAAATAAATTAAAAAAAAAAATGAAATAAAAACGTTAATAATAATGAATGAAAATGATTTATGCTGAGACAATGCTGTAGACATAAATATAAAATTTATTTTAATAAAATTATTATTATAGAGGTAACAGCAATTGCTGTTATTGCTATTTGTGGCATGATATATGCTGTTAATTATTTTAATAAAAAATTAAACAATATTTAAAGTAATTTGCTATTAAATTATGCTTGAATACCACTTATCCTTTTTGTTGTAAATATAAAGTAATGTGGCATTTCCTGTTCAACAATTTGTGGTAAAAATCATTCATTTTCTTGCTGTATATAGTTTTTTTTAGTTGTTTTTTTTTCGTCTTTCTTTTCATGATGATTATCATCAACAAAACCAAAAATAGTTTAAATGATAATTATTTTCAAATACATGTGGCACAGTTAGTAAAACAATTCCGTTGAAATGAAAAATAATAGTAACCGAAACAATCGCATCATTAGAGTAACAAGTGCTGGTGGTTTATACCGAAAAAGAGAAACACTTATCCTTAACGAAATTTCTATAATAAACTGCAACAGATTATAATTATGCATCACTTTCCTTCTCAGGATGAAAATCATTACCATCAGCATCATTATCATCACCTCCAAAGTCTTGACAGTCATTGCCAAGCAGCACCATACAACACCGAACCAATAGCAGCAGCAGTTTCATCATTATTTTCCAGCAAGAACCAACAACTGTCATCATTTTCATTAACCTAGAACTAGAAAATGTACAGAAAATATGAAATAAAATTGTTCGAATTTAACTTCCGCTTCAATACCACAGCAAAAATATCTTAAGAGTTATAATAGGTCAGTAACGACTTTACGGATAACTACAAGGCAAAAAACTTTCTACCAGATCATCAATTTTAAACTGAATAACGTAACCATAAAGTTAAGTTACATCGAGTAAAGCAAACTACATATTCGTTATACTTTATTCAACGTAACGTAAGCACTACAAACTGATTTCGTTCTATTCCTTACTCTATGCGGCACTCTATCATAAATCTTGAAATGTTATCGAAAAATACTAGTGTAGAGTGTATTTGCCCTATAAATGAATAAGAAAAATTCAGTTCAACAAAAACTACAGTAAAATATTTGATATAAACCAACATTTACTCAAACATTAATCATAATCACAAAAAAAAAAAAAAAAAATGAATTAAGATGAAGCTGATTTGTGAAAAACGGAAAGAAGTTAAACAGGACATCTGTGATGCTGTATTTGTGATCATAATCATGACTGGTTGAAACAAAAATACATACATATGTACATAGACGTTAACCACATTACAGAAACAATACACATATTGACTTCTATCCTGTGAAATAATCATAATCATAAAAAATAGAAGATAATCATCATCATTAAAAACGTACACACACGTCTAACAAGAACAACCAACCTATAAAAACCATAACGTTAAATGAAGAAATAAAAAAAATTGTATAGAAATTGTGTGGAAAGAAAAAATATTGAAAGAAATCATTAGTAACAGCCCTGGCAACTCGATGTGATGATAAGGAAACGAAAAAGAAAAAAGACACCCAAAGAGTCATCGGAGCCATACAGATAATAACAATGAGAAAAAACACAAGGAATTGTTTAAGTAACAAAGTCACCATTGGACTCAAACTAAAATAACGTGGATAATGATGAGATGAAGGCGCTCAAAATCCAATTAACACCTCATTTAACCGTCACTTGATAGATAATGTTTTTGTTGTTGTTTTTGTTTTCATATTAATGTTAGTTGTTGTTTAGAGATGCCATCGCATATGTCAGCTGCTGTCCTATAGAGATGAAAACTCTTTTGTTTTAGAATAAAAGTAGATGTTAGATGTTCAGGAAAAGTTTTGTGACTTGATTTTTCTTGAATATCAAAAGTCTTCAAACTGTTCCAGTCTCCAAAGTCTAATCGCTTTGAATTTTAGCTCACTAGTCCAAAGCTCTTAGCTCAAAATTGTCTTGACATTATAGTGTTCTTTAGAACATACTTGTTAATTGAAAAAAAAAACCATTCGAGTGCTTTAGCTTGAGAGTCCAGTGCGCGTTGGGAATGATTTCCGAATCCGTTGTGAGGCGGCTTCCGCTAACTCTGATATTTGATGCGGGGATTTGCGGAAGTCGTTGGTGATCAAAACATCTTTATTTAAGAACAATTGGTTGTTGCTGAAGTCTTCAATAGATATCTTAAGCATCAGAAAATTGCTTAAAAGTTCTATTTGGGAATTGAAAATATTTTGGTGTACTAATATGTGGTAACTCTAAGCGATTTTTTCTTGAGAAAATCAACGATTATTAAAAGAAACTTAAGTTCGTTTCTCCTTTTTTAATGTAATTTTTGCAACATTTGGTTAAAATTAATCTGTTTCTTTTCACTTCTATAAAGAGAAAAAAAAAGAAAGTACTGAAAAAGAAAAAGAAAACGAAAAACAAAAAGAAATGAGCAAAATGTTTAACGGATGACAGTTGCCTGTAAGTGTGAGAAATTAACGGAAACATTTTAATTATAATTAAAAAGAGCAAAAAAAAAAATGAAGAGAAAAAAAAACTAGAAAGCATTCAATATGGAACAAAAAAGTAAATGAAAGTGACAATCAAATTGTGTTACATTTGAAAATTAAGCGTTACTTTAACAACATTTGAACAAAATTCATGAACAAATGTATTGCAAACGAAATCAGCATGAAATTGGATATTTTTCTCCAAATTAATGCAGAATTTTACACTTACACACACGAATTTATGTATGTATGCCTTATATTCACATTTTCTGTGCGTGTGTGTGTGTGTGTGAAAGGAATGTCAATGTGCGTATATAATTACAACATGCAACAAACTGTGCCAAAACTGTCAAAAATAATTTAAACATGTCATTTGATTGCAATATCGACAACAACAATAATTTCCATTGATTTTCAATTTTATTTCGTTCTTTTGTTTGTGTTGTTGTTGTCTATACCAAATGAAAGTTGGGTTTATTTTGTGTTGAAAATTTGTTCTTCTTTTTTTGTGTACCACTTTTGACACCTCCATGTCAATCACAGCAGGCTACTGCCTGTATTGAAATTGTAAAAAATCGTATTATTTACGTTTATTTGCAGTGTATTTAGTGTTCAATATATGCGCCAAAATTCCATTGTTCTCAAGTTGACTTTCGTCTATTGTTTTACAGTTTAGCTATGGGCTCTGAAAATTATCACTGCTTGACATGCTTATTTATTTATGTGCACACTCAAACGCTACAAAGGTCCAGCTTATCAATTGCAACAAATGAATTTTGACTGTATATTCGACAGGATGTACGTATGTTTTCTGAAGTCTAGTTTCTTTTATAATTTCGAACTCTCAAACTGTTCTTGTAATGCTACGCTGTAGGAGTTGAAATGTTCCTGGTGAGCCTTAAGACATAGAAAAATGTCAAGCGTTGTTAATTTTTAACCAAATAAGAATTTTAATTCTAAAAATATTTCAAGCAGAAAAGAAAAGTTGTGTTAGGTTAGGCATGTAGGTAAAGTCAAAGTAAATTATGCAGAATTACAGCAAGGGCTTTTTTGTTTTTCTTCTGTTCAAGTGTAATAATCAAACAGAATTTTAAAATATATTCACATTCACTCTCAATGCAAAGGTATAGAAGAAATACCAACACACTGGCGACATTAAGAGAGAGAACTCATACATAAAAGAGAGAAAATTTGTAACAGTAATTTAACATTAGGCAATTCACCACCTTGTATGAAGAATCGAAAAAAAACTCACCACTCATCATTACATTTCTATGGAGACTTTTTTTGCTCTAAGCATCAGGATACCTGAGAGCTGGAGAGAGCAGAGAGTGACACTAGGAAATAATTAAGAAAATGAAAAGAGAAAGAGTAACAAACGCACCGAATTGGGGGCCCATATTTTTTTTTATTAATTAATTTATGAGTTTTAAGGGAAATCTAGAATTTGTTATACATTCCGTTTCAATGGAAATTCATTAATACATTACACAAGTCAACAAGAATGCTTTCCTTCTTTCTTATTAAAGATAATTTACAATGCAAAAGCTAAAGCAAGTAAAAATTGTGTTATTCAAAAACTGGCCTATTTTGTTTACATTCCTTTTTTTCGCAACTGAAAGAGCTGAAAAGAGATTTTAGATTTATTTTCTCTTGTATTTTTCATTTTATTGTGATTTTTAACTCTCAGAGTAAATTGTTTGTTTTTTCTTTTCGAGTGCTCTTACTCGTGCAGGAAAGTAGAAGATTTTTGAAAATCTACAGGAAATATTGCAAATATTTAACGAATTTTCTTTTCAGTATGAATTGATGTTGAGAAGCATACAGATGTTAATAAACAATGTTAGACGTTTGCTTATGTATTTACCGACAACGACAACTATTCTTCAAAGTGTTACAAGAGCAACGAAAATAAATACAAACAAAAACCACACAAACAATAAGCATTTAATATTAAAGTCTTAAGAAAAATTTTGTTGGTTGGTTGTTTAAAAAAAAAAAAACAAAATGCAAAAAACAAAAATTTAGAACTTAAAAACGTGTATCCATTTAAATTTTGGACATAAAATATTCATAGGTTTTTTCCAGGAAATTATAAATTTTGAAACAAACCTTTCTCAACTAAAAATTTTAAATCATTATAAAACATTTCCAAACATAATTCAATAATACATTTTTAAAGTTCACAAGAATGTTTTTCCAGTGAATTAATTAAATAATGCTTTAAATTCTTAATTGTATTTTAAATTCGTTACTGAATTTATACATGTTGTTATAATTGAAGCAATAGGAAAGCCACAATTAGAACAAGAAAAAAATTTGAATGCATAAAAGCCTTGACCTTGATAAATATTTGTGAATTTTTCTTAAGGCCATAATTGAATTTTCCTAAAAAAAACAAAAACCAATTCTTTTTAAATGTATACATAAGAAAATTTCGTACTCCACTAGGATTTTAATTTAAAACCACAATAGAATAATTTTTAGTTTTGAATCTCTGTTCAGAATCAATCCGAACAATTGAGGAGCTAATTTAAATTATCTCTTGTTGTTATTTAAAATGAATAACACACTAAATAAGCTCTCATATTACCTTCAATAATTTCTCTTGTAGTAAAATAATGTTTGTTAATTAATACAACTCATCATTATATTTAGAAAATATTTCAACAACCAGAACAGAAGAGAAAGCAAATCTAAAATACAATAATAAAATCTCTTTAAAATCTGAAATTAATAAATCACAGTCAATCAACGTCAATAGAAAATAGGTATACATGAACAAACATTTTACCGATTAACGATAATTTGTTGCATAAAANTAACGATAATTTGTTGCATAAAACAAGATAACATTTTTAGGTGTTTCAACATGTATTGTATTAGGAAATTTTTTTTAAAATGATGCGCGCTATTTCTAAGGGAAAAAATAGAAAATTTCTGTAAAAATGTTTGAGGTTTTAAATATTTAAAGCTGAGAAATGCTACACGAAAAAGTGAAAACACTGGCGTAGAAATTTAGCGTTTCAATTATGAATAGTAGACGAACGATTAATTTTGATTACCATATAAAACTGTAATGTAACTTAAACAAGCCTATTTACAGTTTTACTTGAAAGCATCACAAGTGATGCTGATTCATATGTTCATGTGTAATGGTGGACTTTATGAACTCTCAGTAGAAGAGGCCTTAAGGATCGAAACTTATAGGATACTTACTGGATGCCAGTAACTGTTCAAAAATTGCATAGCGTTTTTGTATCATCATAATAAAGCGTGTGTATATCTGCCCTACAACATTGGCATACAATATCTAAGCTCTCGTTCAGATTGCAACGAAGATAATGCATCTTTTCTACACAATTTGTCATTACAAAGCCTTGGATAGGTTTCTAACTTAGCTTTTTACATAGGATGCTTACGGAGATGCCAGTAACTATTCCAAAAAATGCATAGCGTTTTTATATACATCATAATAAAGCGTGTATATATCTGCCCTACAACATTGGCATACAATATCTAAGCTCTCGTTCAGACTGCAACGAAGATAATGCAACTTTCTTACTCAATTTGTTATTACAAAGCTTTAGACAGGTTTCCAAATTAGCTTCTTACACCGCCCTTTTGTGTGTGTCCATGATTGAAGGGATCTGCAGTTTAACGTTGACTACGAACGACATACATATGTGATGTGATTTTTCATGGCAATTATTTCTTCTCAAAGCTTTTACCAGAACACCTCTGAAAGAGCAAGCCGAAGGAAATATATTTTAAAATTTCTATTTCTTGGAAATGTCAAAAGTAGATGCTTGAAAGACTACGGCCACATCAAATAAAGAACCTGGCCTTAGCAACCATTTTGGAATATGGGCTCCTTTTTTTGTGATATTCTTAACACAGTTTGTATCAAATGAGCTAGTTGTTCCCAGCTCCAATGATAGGGCTTTGATAGGATGATAGGAAGTTTTTATAATGATGTAATACTGTATGTGGCAAAAGAAAGCTACTGAAATATTAATAATTTGATTTGAGTTTATTTGGAATTGTTGGCATATTATCTACACATTATTCAATGGAAGTTAAGGAAAAGGCGTTTTGAAGTTGTTCTCTTGCTTAGTAAGCTGTTTTTGAGAAGATAAAGTTTTTCAAACATCCTTAACACTAATCTTCATCTATTGGAGAATGTTTAGATAAAATTTAATTTGAAATAATTGTTCAATTTAATCAATATTTCTTGATAATCTCTCATTTAATTTTTCCTATTACTTACACGTGTAATAAATTGCGCTTCTTTGATTTAAAGTAAGGCTTAATTCGTGTATATATGTGTATATACATATATTTTTTTTTTCAAATTACAATTTATTAATACAATATTATTATTATACAATATTTTAGTAGATTTGTTGCTCTATTGCTTTAACTTTTTTCTTCGACATAAATTGATGGAATTAAATGACAATATTTGCTTTTGCTTTTGTACTAAATTCAATAGAAAAAGTTAATTTTTCTTCATTCACCTGTTAATCATTGAAGTGTATTGAAAAAGTTGAATAACCCCAGGAGTTTATTTCTTTTCATTTTATGATCTTTTTTTTCCAACAGTTTTCAACCTGATAAAGAATTCGCAAGAATAAAAAACAAAAAAAAATTTGAAGAATTTCAAACACTTACACAGTGTTATGCACACGGTGTATTACGAAAAATTCTTGGAAATTATTTATAAAATTGAGTTTCTGTACAAGTTTATTGCCATTGAAAATTGTTAACAATACGATTTGTTACTGACTTTATAATCAGGTGGATTTTTATCGTATTAAATCATGTTAAATTGTAGATGCTTGTGTTGTCGCCAGGACAAGACTACAACAGTTATTGGTAATTTTAGATTTAAATTGTTTAGATGTGGGTTGTTTTTTTTTTTTGGTTTTGTTTTATTTTTCTTGTAACGCTGCTCTTGCTTAAGGTTTTGTTTTAACAAATAATGTGGGTTGTGTCACTTTTCTTTTGCTGTGTCTATAATTTTATTATTGTTTAATACGATAATAACATCAAATTTAATAGAATTTTATAAGGCTTTATTATACCACATTTCTGTTTATACGCATCATCATAATCATCATTATCTCGAAAACGTTATCAACGTCATCATTGTAAGCAATACACGAAAATGTACCTGGTGCTTATTATCCTTAGAACTTGAATGACATCAATGACAGGATTTTCGTTTTTATGTCATGAAATTCGTAACGAATTCTATTTATTTTTCTCTTCATAATTTCTATACGAAATACACAGATTTCTTTTTCATTTCATTTCATTTTTTTTTTTAATATTATTTGTTTTTCTTTGTGTGTGTTTAGTTCATAGACTCAGCTTTTTAGTACTTGATTGTGTCTGCTGCCAAGGCATCAAAGATTCATGGAAACAAAAAAAAATTCTAAAAACAGTAGCAACATCAGCAGACAGCAGTCAATGCTCGCTCTAAAGCAACCAAACAGTTTTACGTTCAAAAAGTGAGACATCCCGTCAACTTTACGTACATATATCTTCATACATTCATTTACGAGTATTTGTTTCATGGTATTTTTGTTACTTTCCATAGACAAAAATTCTGAAAAATATATGGTAAAATACAAAAAAACAACTCAACAGCCATCAAGGGCGCCAAAATGGCTTCTAACTTTGTTTTAAATGCATTAATTCTTCTTCATATGAGTTCTAGTTTAATATGGGGGGTAAGTCTAATGTAACATAATGAAATAAAATGTACGATGTGTTGTGTCTGTGGGAGCAGGAGAGCTTTTTTTTAAAACAAAACAAAAAACAGAAAGAAAAACACATAATTTTATAAAAATATATTCAGCTGTTGGTGTTCATTGATTTTCTTTTTTTTTGTTGTTGTTTTTTTTTCTTTCTTTAAGGTTTTTGTTTTTTCATCTTCTGCACTTGTTCAACATACAGAATTTTTAATATCCGCACATTAAGAAATTTTTCCAAAATTGCCCTCCTTCTCCAGTATCCCTCCCAAACAAGGAAACTGGATGTTAAATAAAGGCAAAACAAGGAAATATTTCACAGTATCATAATATTTGAGCAAATAAGTTTTTCCATGGATAGGTAATCTTTTAGTTTTGACTTAAAATCTTTTATAAACAATTTCGTCATCACAATTCTAATGCGTTTGTCCATTCTTAGTTAAAATATTCTTTTTACACAAGATTTTATTGAAGATTAGTATCGAAACTCTTGACCGAATCCCATAATGCAAGATCTAAATCAGCAGCTTATAAATATTACTGAAAACTATTTCGTGTACGCACTTTATTGATTATAAAAAATAAAACGTCACAGTGCATACATGTAGAATATGGTTATAATGACGAAAATTCATAAAATCTTCCCTTTTTAGGGAAGTTTGTGTTTTATTTATTATTTTCTAGATGATGTTGCTTCATTCCCTTGTCGGAAAATCGTGGAAAATGTGTCAAAATACTGTGTGTGAATGAAATCACGTTACGGGCGTTAATGTATTGAGGTTATTACATTTGTTGGTTTTTCGTTAAGAAAATTTAATTCATTTTTTTTTTGTCTTTTTTATAATTTTTTTTTTGTTTTGTTCAAAAGTTAAAGAAAACTCCATATTTTGTTTATTTGTTTACTTTTAAAAGCTTCTTTATCATGTTGTACGCATATTCATGGTTCGTTCATAGAATCATAGATGAGCAGAAAACGAAGATAAAAGAAAAGACATCAGAGAAAAGTTTTAATGGCAATAATTTTTTGAAAAAATTTTAGATGCTAAAAAATTTGCCGCCATAATGGACTTACAACAGAAAAACAAAAAAAAAATGTTAAAAATAATGCGTTTTTTTTCTCATTCTTGCTTTTTTGGCTTAAAAAGTACAAATTTTCGGTATAAATTTTTATGAATATTTTAACAGTTTTTAACTTATTTCTTTTGTTTATTATTTCTTTTAAAGCTTTTAACAGTTATAGGCGTGAATAAAAAGAAAGTATATAGAGATTGTAGAGAAATTTGAAAAAAAAATATAAAAAAGGAATTAAATAAAAAAATAGAAATTATTTTGCTCTGTACTAATGTTGGTAGCCACTTAGTTTATTTAATGCGCTTTTTTGATTTTGAAGTACACTTGTTTAAGCCAAATATTATTTATTTAAATTAATTAATATTCACACGCATAGTATAAGTGTGTACATTTTTAAAATTTTCATTAAAATTGTTTGAAATTCAAACAAAATTTTATGAAAATGAAAATAGATTGTAGATGTTTAAATCTTTTACTAGCACACACACACATGCATTTACACATATAACCTGCATACAAATGTAGGTTTTATGAATTATTATAATTAAATATATTTTACTGAATACAAATGTCCATTAGGGCAACAACATACATAGTGTTTAAAAGACCATATCAGCAGTCGAAATAATATTTAAATTTACATCAATCTGTTAGGAAGTCGATACGACAAATAATAGTTAAAGTGGTAAAAGAAAGTATCATTCGATATGTGCTAAAATAGCCCACTTGAAATAACATTATTTGTTTCAAATGATTACCTCCTTAATGTGCTTATAGAGGACATTTTTATGGGTGCCACCACCGTAGAGCAGGCAACCAGCATCTCTGGTAATTTTTTTAAGTATTTTTAAACATGGCGCAAGAGAACTGGGACGTGTCGACCAAACGTCAGACAAACGGCAAACATGCAAATTTAAGAGTACATATATGTATGCATTTGTGTTTATGTGTCACAGTATGTGTACGGTGCATGTGTGCATGTTACATATTGTGGTCATTTGATGAAACTTTTTTTTTACTGCATACAATTGTAACCATTTAAAATATTTAATTTCATAAAATATAATTACACTTATACAGCGCTCTACCGCACCAGCATTCACAGGACTGCCAAAGTTAAAACCCAACGAGCGCAAAAACTGACATTTACATATGCACTCTGTTGAGGTTTACACTTGTAACAATTTTAAGTATCCACCTTTTGTGTTCCTTCCCTCTTTCTTTTCTACCTTTTTTTTTGTTCTCTTTTAGTCTCCCATACCATCATCAGTCATTCAAGCCACTCCATCTACTTTTATTACGGCTGCTGCAGTATTCATTGCATAAACCAGAGATTGTGTGTATTTGCGTGTGCTTTTGTTGTGTGGGAGAGTCTGCACACAACCGTAAGGTCCCCTGAGTGTTAAAACCATTTACAGTAGCTTTAATTTATCCGAAAGCATTCCATTTATTATAATTGTTACATGAACAGGTAACAAGCAACCAACAAAGTTTTCCTCTTTTTTTTTTTGTTTTGCTGGCTGCTACTCTTCTTCTTCGCCTTTTTACTATTTTTTATTTACACTTCTTTCTTTGCCTTTTTTACATCTTCGTTAAAACCGAAATGTATGTGTGAGGTGTGTGAGAGTATTTGGTTTCAAAAATATTACACACCACTCCTGTTAACTAATTAGAAACTATGGGGTTTAGAAAATAGGAACTCAAAATATAAATTATTTAACGATTTAAAACTAAATTAAATCTGGAAAATCTAGCACTGTTCTTGAATCATTTCTGTACAACGCATGATTATATCTACTAAAAAGTTTACATTCCGATGTTATGAGAGCTATAGCTCACTATCATTTTGTAAAATAGCTATAGTCAAACAATCTATTCAGCGCTCTGTTTTGATTTCCTAGATGTTATATAATATATATTTATATGTATGTATGAAAAAAGTCTTTCCATGTAAATAGAATTTAGAATTAAAAATTTCAAGCTTGCTAATTAAATATACACAACTGTCGAATAAATTTATTTATATAGTTTGATTATGTGTACGTGTCTACTATACATTAGTGTAAGTGTGGGTAGACATTTTCATAATGTTTCATATTTAAAAGTCTTTTACCTGTAGTGGTTCTAGGATTTTTCACTTTCTCCTTGTGTTTGATTTTTCTCAAATTTTATTCTTTTTGGTGGGGGACAAAAAGTGTGAAACATAATAACCGAAAAGTATTTTACTGGCACACATTTACATTGTTATAGAAGTAGAGATTGTTCTATATATGTACATACTTTACATACTTTTACTAAACGTACATACATACATACATAGATACTGTAGACCCCTCGTATATGCAACAATATAAAATATCTTTAAATACAGGGCAACAGGTTCAAAGTGTATGTAAATAATTTCAGCAATTCTTTTCTTCTGACTCTCTCTCTCTCTCTCTCTTTTTTCATCTAAATTTATATCTTTATGATGAGTGTAGGGGAATACAAAATGAAAGAAAAAAGATAACATAAAATTTCTATTAGCCAGCATTTAATCATGCAACATGTTTTACCAAAGATTTATAGAAACGTGTACTATTCTTCTTGTTTCTTGGCCTTTCTTTTTTTTCCCTCAGTTTGTTGGATTTTAAACCAAATTCATACATTTTTATTATACAAGTATGTGCATAGATTTTCTAAAAGAATAAAAAATCTATGAATCATGAGTTGTATTAATACGACTGCTAATAGAGAGAGAGATAGAGTGGAACAGAATAAAGTAAAATGTGAATTGTTTGCTTTTATAAGCTTTTATTACTTGCACACAAACACGCATACATATACACACCAACAAATGAAAATATTTCAATTGTATGCAGGTATTTTAGAAGAAATAAAATTTATTTACCTGCTTATTATACCCTATACTATAGTAGAAACAGACAGTGTCATATGTTTGTGATGTGTTTGGGAACACTTTAACAATACCTTAACTTATGTATAAATAGCACTCGGAATCCTTCGAATGCAAATCTAAAAAAACTTTCAAAATATCGGTTTTACGTTGAAATTCATAACACCACGAGTTTGCAAACAGATTAGCATCAGATTGGTGTTACAAATACGAAAAATTTTTATTTTTCTTTTTAGTCGTCGTAATCTATTTTACATTCTTATTAGGCTGATCCTTATACTTTAAGTTTGCTTTTACAGCTATGCAGTAGTTCATTAGAGGCCTAGTACAGGGGTTATACTTTCCCCTACATAAGTGATGAATATGAGCCCCAGAATGGCAATTAATGCGGAAAATGATCACATGCAGCTGAAAGATTTTACTGCTCTGGAACAGGGACAATTTTATCCATGTAGTCGCCAGTGAATGCAATAATTGATGACGACAATCAGATCGTATAAGGATTAACCTTGATTTTAATCTCTTCTAAACCCAACTCCTTGGCGTAGGGCACAATATAGTCAGTTTTGAATGGGTCTCTCTATTAAGGTTTTCCATTCTATGCTAAAGTATTTTTCTATAGTATTTTTATTATTCAGAATCTTTTTTTTTGAACCTCTTCCTGTGCTTCAGTTATGATTTACATTTGTTGGATTTTTATTTTGGCATATTTCTTACGTTTTTATTGTTTGCCATTTATTTTATTTCCTTAATTCTTTTTGCTTCTTTTTTGCATCTCCCTTTCATACAAATTTTTTTCTAATATTCCAATTTGCAAAACAAAAAAAAAATTGCTCCCCAACAGGTATCGGGTATACGGGGTACAAGTGTTTTACATTCATTACTTTAAAGTGTCACATGTATTTACATGTGGCTTGTGTGCCTGTGTAATTTTTACATTTCTATGTAAAGGAATAAATTTTCGTAATTGAAAATACTAAGAAGAAAGTAAAAAATTTTATATTTTTGGGTAATTTTATTAAAAAAAAAAATAAATAAATAAAAATCTTGTAATTGTTTTAAATCTAAATGTAGGTTAAATTATCATCATCATGCATAAATACATGCACAGAATAATAGATAGAATAAATGTTTGAGTGAAAATTGTTTAAATTACACTGTAAATAAATGTAAAATCAATTTTTTTTCTTTTTCATAAATTTTATGCGAAAGTTGTCAAACTAAACAAATTTGCAATTTTAATATGTATACTGAATCGGTAGTTTAAAACTAAAACCAGTAGTTACTGACAGAAAGTTCTCAGAATATTAATTTTTAAATATTTAGTTATACAACCAAATTGTGTCAGACGATAGTTTTATAGGTATAAAGAATTATTGTTCATAACTTTTCAATCTTACAGAGAAATTTGTGTTTTTCTAACCTTTCATCTTCCCTTAATTATCCGAATCCGAATCTATTTTCTAAATAATCTTTCCATATAAAAGGAAAAAAATTATTTTTCTCCGTGTGCTTATTTGTATAAGCATTTAACCATGATGTAAGTAAGTTTGATTGTTTATTTTTCATTCAACTATAAATTATTTTTTTTTACTTTACTTTTACAGTTTTTTTTATTATTCTTCTTCATTCAATAAAAACAATCTCTATTTGTGGGACAATTGTCAAATGCTATTTTAATTTAAACTGGCATCATTGTCACATGCAAATTGTGTGTTTGTATGTCTATTTGTCTGTCTGTTTGTCTCTGTGTTCTTACAGCAATTTAATTTCAAGTAATTATTTTATTTGTAATTTTTAAATAAAAAAAAAGAAAAAAATGTAGATTTTTAATAAAATTAACACTGAAAGTAAATAATTGGAAATTTGGTAAAAGGATTTTTGTCCTTGCATGAATTAAGCATTAAAATGATAAGAATTTTAATTTTTTATTTACTCGTATTAATGTCAGATAAAGACACACATTTAGACTTATTGATGGATTTATTTACAGAAATGTTTAACTTAGAAATTCCTTTTTAAAGTTAATACACAATTTGTTTTTGTTTTCTGATTATGAAAAGTAAGAAAAGTGGATCGAAATTAGTTGGATCTTTCTGGTCGAGAANNNNGAATCCAAAAAAGGTTCAAAATTAAAAAGTTCTATATTCTTCCACTTCTTTTGAATATGGACCAAAGGAAACTTATACTAGAGCACCTAACATGCCAACAAATTTCCTTCTAACGCTCTCTTTAGCTTCTTAGTTGTCATGTGCTTAAATTTAAAGAGTGTCTCCAAGCAATATAAAATATTCACACGTGTTGGCTTACGTATGTCAGACAAAAACTTAATTTTTCTTAGCGCCACGTTTTGCATTTAAATTTCTTTTATTTTTGTCAACTAAAAAAAAAATCATTAAGAACACATGACTGTAAACAACATACAAATAATAAAAACCATATATATTTACGAGTATGTATGCATATATACATACTCACAAAAAAATCAATAGTTTTTTTCTCATGTACATTTATGTGTGGATAGCTGGCAGCATAAAAAGGACATTCAAGTTAAAAACAATTTTTGTTTCTGTTCTTCTTGTGTTTTCCTTGTATCATCAGACATCAGACTTTAAAATTGTAAAAAAAAAAACTACAAGGACAGGATAAATATCATTATTTTGTCTGTGTTTGTGTTTGTATTATTTTTCTTTGCCATGGCGTTTCAATTTTATTTTCTACCATATTCTTATCAGCTTCTTAAATCTAAAGAACGGCTCTTGCAACCATGTTAACGCATACATATAGCCAGATATTGTCACATTTATGCCACAGCACACTCTAACTCCTAGTGACGTTGTTGTCTTGTCGTATATTTTAAATGGCCCGCTGGTAATTTTACTATCTACTACTATTAGTTGGCTCTCTGGTTTATAGCCACTTGATACTCGTTGTCATTGGCTGTGTTAGTGAGTTTAACTCGTGTGCATGTGTCAAACGCTTTAGACATTTTATGGATTTTATTTGATTTTATTTTGTCCCTCATCTCCTGTATTTTAGTCGTAGTTTAGTTTGTCCTGTGTGATATATTTAGTGGTAGTGCTTGATGACATTTGTTTGACAATAATGTAACCGAATTTTGAAAAAGGTACACCGGCATACTCCGGTAAACAGTGTTACTGAATACCATTACCTATGTTATTAACCAAGTTTATGGTGAACAAAAACAAAAAATAAATAAAAGTAGTGAAAGGAGTGCTAATTTATGATGTAAAAATTTATTCTACTTTTACTTAGAAGACTGTAAATAACTTTTGGTCTGTAAGAAATGTAAACTAAATGTGCTACTACTGTTTTAGCATTAGAAGAGAAGAGCATCTTAGATTTTTTAAGAAATTTATTTTAAAGCAAAATATTGCGAGTCATTCTTTATTTATGCTGGAAGAGATTTTGTTATCTTTAAAAGGATCAGTCAGTATAATAAACAATATATTCCACTATCATGTTCAATACAATAAATACCTAACTGATGACAACTTAACGAATGGATATCCAAATTTTTGAGTAGAATTTTTACCACATTAACCTTTGAAATACCCTTTAAAATAAACCATCGATTGGGTGCCGAATAACTGGTTAAAATCGATTTTATATCAATACATTGAAATGATATCAAAAACAGGAATACAAACAGGACATAGAGACATTCATATAGCAAGTCGTAAATGGTTTCTATGGAGTTTTATCTGTTTCAAAGAGGGTTTGTCTCACTATTTTTATTGCTTTTTAAAGGTTTCATATAAAATATTGAAAAACCATTAGAAATCAACGAACATCAGAACAGAAAAGTAAAAGTCCAGGTGTTGCCAGTAAAATGATGTTAAAGGAAATTGGCTATATACAAGCGTATAATAATAAAACGACATCGCCTTTAATTTCCTTTTTATTTTACACCTTTTTTTCAATTAAATGGTATTTAAATACTAGAAATATGCTATAACATAAGCATTTGGAAAAGCATTAAACTGAACTGATGGATTTGATTAAAATGGTTATTTATTAGACAGTTTCGTTGATAAGCTTTAAACGTAAAGCATGTACATATATGTGATACACTTCCAAGGATAATGTTATATCTTAATTAGTTCAGAGGGATATAAAGTGAAAGGAAAATGAGTGATTCTTATTTATTTACTATTCTTTACCATTATTATTTAAAATTCTTGTAAAATATCTTTAAATAATTATATTTTATTATGTTTCTCTAAATATTTTACCACAAGAATC